>JAQLOL010000014.1:17811747-17826278 GCA_029783665.1 Naso thynnoides | reverse complement strand
TATGACGACAGTGTATTGAGACAAATTTGTGTGCTCTTAGAATAATTTCAGAAGAAAAACTACAGCTGAATTTCTTTCGTTTGTGGCTTAGTAGCAACGGTTAGTAAATAGTTTGGCAGCTTCCCGTTGCTGCGTAGCCCAACCAGAGCCACAAATTAAAGAAATTCAGCCGTAGTTTGACTTCTAAAATTTTTCTACAAGCACTCCAATTCACCTGCATAGACTGTCATCATGTTGGACTTGCTTTAAGTGTACTGTGGAGTGTTTAGTCGGAGTTTGGTAAAAAATGCTGCTGGTTCCACTGTGTTGCCCTAGCTTTAGTATTCACAGCAAAATAGCAAGCCGTCCAAACTCCATTCTGCATCGGATCAGCTGAAAATGATCTGTCAATAGGAATAGGACTACTGGAAAAGTCAAAAATGAGACCCTATGTCAAAAATTCAGAAATCTCTCCTCCCATACCAAAGACATACACTTTCGGCCGATCTAATAGGTCTGTTGCTCACTCAGAACATTGTCAGTTGAACTGGATTTTACTTTGCAGTAACAACATTTGACTATTCCTTCCATTTTTTAGTGTAGCACCACACCAAACGCCTTTATCAGTATATGAATCTCAGTTTTACATTTAAGAGTTATATTTAAATGCTTCAAATGTCATCCGAGATGAGAGAAAATTAGATTTCCACACAGAGAAAGCAAGCAGGTACTCATGCTCATAGTTCACTTATAAAATCCCAGTGCTCCACGGAGCATCTCTCCTGAGCTGCTGACAGCGTACAGCCAAAGCATCAATCACAGTGGACAGCAGTCGGAGAGGTTGTACCACCGTGTGGTTCTGCAGTAGTTTAGCTGACTAACATTCATCACTGGAGGAGAGAGCACTGAAGCAGCCAACAGACTGGAGTCGCAGTGCTGTCTGTTTCTGACACCCCTCTCCTTTTATATCACAGTTATTTTTGTGGCTTATGTTGTATTGGGTTCATTTAATAATTTTAATGACTGCTGCATTTATTATTAATCACACAGCAGAAGTGCACGTTAACTTTCCATGGCTGACCACAGGCCTGTTCCTGCTCCTCATAGCACAGGTGCAGCAGTGAGCAGCAGCCCCCAGCAGCACCACACCTCCACCTCCTCCTCCACCAGTGACGCTTCCTCCATGTCCACCAACCCGACCCTGACCGACACCGACAGCAGCATGGAGACGGCCAGTGTCGCCGCTGTTCCCGCTGCCGCTGCTGCCTCAGCTGCCGCCCCGCTGGGCTGCTGCAGATGACTATCATCTACACCTCCTCCCGGTCCTGGGCTGGGCCTCGTCCCCCTGGTCACATCCAAGACCAGTAGCCCGACACTGGCTCCTTGCCCCGACCCCTCTTGCATTTACCTCCTCTCACCTCCTCTCTGTGCTTGTCTTCAGTAGTGTAGCGGTTAGCCAGCTAGCTGTTTGAGATATATTTTGATTTCTGAAAGGACAGATCTTTCTTTGCTTTTTTTATTACAGTTATAGTCTTTTTTAAAAAATTAGGATTTCTTTTTGTTTGAGTCCTAGCTGTAATTTATTGTGGCATTTCTTAATTTTTCAGAAACCTAAGATGATGATAAGAGAATTTATTATTTCACTATGTTCTGGTTTGTATTAACCGACAGTGAGAATTGAAAGAAATATCTGTCAAATGTTTTAATGTGATCTATTTTTCTGTTGAAAGTCATTTGTTTCACTTGTAAGCTACTGCTTTTACAACTTGCCATATAAATGTAGACTGAGTTTGTACAGATTTTATGGTAGATGTAGTTTTATCTTCGATACAACTTTGCAGTGAGCCATTGAAACATAATAGAATTGACAAATGTATGGTCTGAGTACTCCCCTTATATGTTTTATCTCACATAATGTGGATATTGTCTCAAATGCATATGACATATCCATTTAAATGAACTGAGATCACGTAGATTTCCTTGTAAAAACGTTCTTTTCTTGTGAGTCACTACTACTTCTTACATTGTAAAATTTAAAGAAAGCATTATAATTAGCCCGTTCTCCACTTCCTGTTCAGACATGATTGGATTTCAAAGTGATTTTCATTCACCATGTTATTCATTTTACCTTCTATTTAAGCTATGGGGTTGCTAATGGCACAGTTAGGTCCCGCAAGATAACTTGGAGCTTTTTGATGACTGTCTTTTGTATTTTTAAGTGCTTTAAAGTACCTCTTCCTCTTGTCTGCAACAGGCTGTCTAAAATTATGGAAATAGAGTGAGGGTATTGCTTTGGAGGACTAGGTGCACGGAGCTCTTTCATGTTCTCCACTGGCTTGCTTTGACAGCGAGGTATTGCTAACAATTGGGGACTTAGAAAGTTTTTTCTGTCATGCTTTGGGAGGTTTTTGAAATGTAGAATGTGTGAGGTTGTAAATTCGGTGATGTAAGTAGAATGTGCTTCAGTCAAGTAGGGATTTGTGATTGAGAACGCTTGTGAACGTGTCAATGTTCGATGTCTTGGAGGGATCGTGATTCTGCAGCCTGATGGAACAGTGTGAAAAGATGTCTGCTTCCTACTACCAGATCCTGTTATTAGTAATGTACTTTTGTGAATTTGGAAAATTGAAAGAGATTTTTCTAAAAGTTGGCCAAACTCTTTGTGCACTAGACTTGCCTGCGCAAAGAACCTAAAACTTAGCATGTTGAACAGCAGCACAAGTAACCAGAGTCAGAAGAAACAAATTATTCTTACAGTATGCAATAATAGTACCCTCTTTGAGTGTATTTGATTTAGCTTTGAAAGGAAAAGTGCCTGTTGTTTGTCATTCATTCCTGAGTACCTCGGAGGAAGTGTATTCATTATGTAGGTTTTTATGGCGTCGGATAACAACAGTAGTTTCCATTTCAAGCCAACAATGTATGATGGGTTTGTAGTTCTCACAAATGTATCATATATTTTTCTACTTGTTTTGATTTCGACCCTTGAGCGGAAGACTGTGGTGTCTTGCAGGGTGAGAAGGTGATGACGTATACGTTGAGATACTTAAGCATGAGTTTAAGTCATTTTAGAAAAGGCAGTTTTATCAAGGTCTTTCATCAAAGTAAAAAGAAGTGTTTCTTTGCAGTGACAGCAACCGAAATATAGGTTAATAACAGTTTTTTTTGGTTTGAGTACTGATTAAATGTGATGATTGTAGGAGAGATGAACAGGATAGATATGTTCAAAAATTCAACTACTGGATCGAACTAATTGAGTGAACTTTGTGACTGCATTACTGTCAGTATTTTGTGGGGATTTTGGATACTGGTAACTGTTGGAAAGCAGATTGAAGTTTTAGTTACAAAGACATATCTGAGAGGCAGAGCCAAACAACCACAGTGTTTCTGGCTGATTCATTTTTTAACTGAAAAACACTCTAACCAAGTTGCCCAAGGTGGAACGAGCCATATTAACTTAAAGCTATCGAGGCAGCTTGTAGCCTAATGGTTTGTTGACTTAAAAAGATTTTTGAAAATCACGGTTAGAAATGCGTGGAATACAGAAGTTAATGCTATTCTGAATTTAACTTTTTTGCTCAAACTATTGTGCTATCATGGATCATGAGCAGGTGTTGTGGATGTTGACCAGCTATTCGTAAACCCGTTAAGGAGTGTGTTCGTTCTTCCTGTTTTCTTAGTAACAACTTGCTAGTTTTTAAACTAGTGGTTTAGCAATTTGGGTTGCACCATTAAAACTTAATAAATGTCTTAGCCAGTAAAAAGCTCGCCAATGACTAAATTAGTTGGTGGAAATCATTTTAGCAATTTTGCAATGTAAAACAATTCTAGCATCCCAATCTGTAACATACAGTAACTTCCAAACCGGACATACTCTAAGAAAACTTAACAGCTAATTCTTTTGTAAATGTAAGCATTATTATGTTAATTTATAAACAGTATGCATAAATAGAGAAAATAGATAACTGTTTCGTAGATTTACTTTACACAGTTTAAATTAAGTAAGACATTTTCGTTATGCTAATTTGCCTAATTTGATCATTCAGTCTAGCATCATCAGCATAACATTTATTTTAGATACTTTGTGTTATTTTTGCAGAATTTGTTTTTAATTTCAAGAACTTCTTTGTTTACATTATAATTACACAGCATTCTGTCAAGTTCTGTTTCAGAGGGGCGACCATATAGCATTACCTCTTACTTACTCAGTCTAAACTAAAATTTTAGTAACAAATGTTAGCTTTCATTGTTTTGAATTTCAATGAGATAATCAGTAGTTAAAATTCAATAAAAAAGACATTATTAGGTTTTAATTAATATTTGATGTATCAGCAAGTTAACGTTAGCTTTGGCTGTCAGTTACACAACAGTTAAATATATTCGCAAGCTAACATTACCTGGGGAGGTAAACAGCAGTTGACATTTAATAGCTGTATTAGTAAGCAACGTTAGCTTTGCCAGTGAGCTATGCAACAGTTAACGTGTTAAAATCAGCAAGAAATTATCTGTTTCATAGCTGACCTACAGTTAATAATTGATATATTTGCAAGTTAATGTAGCTTTGTCAGTTAGCTACACGACAGCTGATGATAAATATACTAGCAAGCTAATGTTAGCTTTGTCTCTTTAGCTATGCAACAGATAAAATTAGCAGCTAATGGATGTACATATTTAGCAACTTCTACTCTCTATGTAAGATTCAGTTTATGTGGTGCAACCCATTTTAATTTCTGATGCTTAATGTTGTGGACACATCTGTTTGGAGTTTGACGCTACAAACAGCTGGTGCCACTGGCTCCTGCTCTCTTTATAAAGAATATAAAATGGAAAAGATTAGCGAATTCTTGAGCTTCAGGAGTTTGCAAGTTAGCTGCAGTGGAAGCAACTGAGGAACAAGGTTAGTGCAGTTATCTGCAAAACTAAATTCAATCTGATGAGTGTTATTTTAGATTCCAACAGCAAAAAACATGTTCTTGTCCAGCAGTAAATGTGCAGTTGTATTTTAATAAACAAGGAGTAAAAACTAGTAATTACGCAGTGTCAGGTGTAAGAAGGGAGACAATGAGTGCTTTGTATCCATTTGTCACATTAGCCCATTTGTCATATTAGCTAAAATAATCAATCAGGAAAAAAAAAAACACTTTGCTGTCCAAAGTGCTCTTAATTTTCTTAGCTCAACCTTTGGTGATTTAATTGGAGTATTTTGGTTTGTTTTTTTCTTCTTCTTAGGTTGTTGTTGCTTTTTTAAACTAATTACTGCATCTCTCCAAACAATGTCATTCTGATTTAAGTCGGCTTTGATGAACTACCTCACGCTGAATTTCTGCCAGTTCTTGCATATACTTAGTCGCCTGCAGAATTAGCTATCGAAGACGTGTGAATAACAGATTCCATTATTTATTTATTTGAAAGTGTACTATTTGTTGGTTTCAACAGACTTCTAGTTTTGTACATTATGTATACTTCACCTAGAAGTAAGAGAATTGTTATATGTATTTTTTGTTTTTGTTTTGTTTTGTTTTTCTTGGTTTTTAAACTAAATGTGCAATACCTTCAGCAAACTGTGCTAGTAGTATGTGATGGGCCTAGCCTTTGTTAGCTGTCTCCTGAAGGTAAAGAAAATGTTTGGTACTGTCAATCCATGTTTTCCTTTTTTATGAACAAGATCAATTTTTATTTCTGTGACTTGTTTATAGTCATGGTGTTACGTAATCAGGCTTACCCACCTAGCAGATCTGTGGGCCAAGATTTGATGCAGAGACGGGAAGTTCTTTGAGTCACAACATGGCTAACAGATTTTGATCTGGAATGGGGTAAGGACAATAATGTTAATAAACACAAAAAAGACAAGTAAATACCTACAAGAAATCATTATATGTATGGTGCTGGTTTGTAATGTTTGCTAGTGAATCCAGCCATGCAAGTAGTTTTAAGAATTCCTGGATCTGCGTGTCCCAAAAACCGCAACCAACAAAAAAGTGCACTACTAGAATACATGCACTGGGATCTGATGATGCCACCTCTTAAAAAATAAAATAAAAAAACATGTACTGCAAATAAAAGAAATACACTTTGATTTGTGCTCCTGTCTTTTTTTAAGGTTGTAACATGTTAAAAGCTTCTATTTTTTACTAAAAAAAAAAAATCCGGAGTCTTGGTATTATATTGCACTTGATGACGTTCCCTCAATGCAATGAACATTGTGCTAGTGCACTGTTATTCAGTTTACAGCTGGAAGCAGTCCCCTAACAAATGCATAGACTCCTGTTTGAATAACTTTTGCTAAAACCTATAGTGCCCCAACTGTTTTAAGAAATGACTCGTTTTTCAAACTGCAATTGTATATTTGTGACACAGTTTTAATTGTTTATAGCAAGAATGGAAGTGTTGAGTGCCACCAACAGGGTAAGAAATTACGTGGCAGGATGATGACCACAAATGCAAATACCAAGCACCAGTTTACACTTCATGCTTCTAGATGTTAAGGCACGTGGACTGCTTTATTAGAAAGAAGTTTTCAAAAAGAATAGGCCTTTTCTGTCCATTTCAAATTCAATGTACAGCATTTTTTGCAAAACCTAAAAGGAGAGCAATTATGCTTTTCTGTCTTTTCCAACCTACAAATGCTGCTACAATGTTGGAAACTTGCGTTAAACGATGCTAAATTGTCACATAATGGGATTCTTGTATTTGGAGGTGATCTAAAGTCGACTTGGTTTACCTCCTAAAGAGGTGTACACCAGACATAAATTGCTAGCGTTCCTGTTTTTTGGCCAACACATGAGAAATACGTCTGTGTGGATTTATTTACTTCCTCAATGTGTGCACACGAGTTGGATCAACAGCCTAACTTCTGCTTAAGGACTGCTGTTCCTATGTTCCTTGGTTGTGCCAAAGAATGAAAAGCGTGAGCTGTAGCATTTAATCAGTGTCCTACCTGTTTTTTTTGTGTGTGTCAGTAGCAGTAGTATCAGAGAAAAGGGGCTGTGAGTACAGCAGAGTGCGGAGGCCTGCACAGAGGAGGGAAAGTGGGAGGAGGAAGCTACACAGACCATTTTGAGAGAATGTTGAAAATATAGGAAAGACAGGGGGCAAGAGTCACAGTTTTCCGAAGGTTACAGTTTACTGTTTGGTCAGTCATGTCTAGCTGCTCTATAGGAGTCCAAAATCAAGACCCCAAAATGAGTAAATATGGCCTCTTTGACACTGGCTTTCATCAGGATTTTCTCTGTCCTTTTACACTTGGTACTGCCTAATTTATATTTTAAACAACAATCAGATTTACTTAGATCAGATGCACAAAGAACTCAAGTTCACTCATGTTTCATAGATGATCTTTGTCACCTTTATTCCCATACATATCCATTCAGTACAGTAGTGGAAATCCATAGTAATAAATAAGCACCATAGATGATCAGCAGAGCAATGTCATTAGACACACATAAAGGACATAAAATGTACCTGTTGGAATCCAAGAACCTGAAATAGATTTTGACCATTATATTGTCAACTGTGATAGTGATGGTTCATAGGAGCTAAGTGAAAAAGCTTTAAAGGACAAGTACTTTGTAAACCTGTGCATCTAATGATGGTAATGTCATAACATTGCCTAAATGTGTCCTCATTAAATATATTAAAAAATTACAGTCACATTGTCTAACCAAAACCACATTTTCACTTGTAATTATGCTGTTTGTCTCTCCTTTTGAGAAATAAGAGTCACCTAACTGCCTTCTGGACTTTTCTCAGACTGGTAAAAAGATGCTAGACGAAGTCTTTTTTTGGGGGTATTTTTTTTGTTTACAATTTAACCACATGCAATTCTCACAACGGAGATATCTGCAACTCTTACTCTGAAAAATAAAGGAAGCGTTAATAAATCAATGGAATTCATCCACAGGCAGCACATACTCATGTGCTGATGTATGTCTGTGTGACACATCCCATAATAAGTACATGTCCAGCATTACCAAGAGATGAAATCAAAGTAAGGGGAATGGGTTGCAGAACTTGCAGAACTGAACACCATCAAAGATTATATAATTCTTTTTACCTCTGGTTGTTCATGTTTTTTTTTTTTTTAAATTCATTTGGCTGGTTTCTTCAACAACACATTACATTCACCACAAGGATACATTCTTAATTGGAAACTTCCATTCAATTCACAATTCACTTTCACAAGAATTGGCACCTTCTAGGGAGATCAAGTTGCTCGTCTTCAGCAGTTTGTTATATTAAAAACAAACCAAGAAAAAAAAAAAAAACAATGCAGCCACTGTGTGTACTATGCACGAGTATATGCACTACATCTCTGGACAAGCAAGCAACACTACATTTTTCCAATTCAAAAACACTTCCCTGAAGGCACAACCAGGAAATTCTATTGTTTCTTTTAGGGCAGTGTTCAGCTTCATGTGCCAAAATCAACATGGCTACCAGGCAGGCCATTCTGATCTTAAGTGAGTGAACAGCTGAGGCGGTCCAGCTTTGGTATTTACTACTGTAA
The DNA here is from genome assembly GCA_029783665.1 of Naso thynnoides. Taxonomy (NCBI): domain Eukaryota; kingdom Metazoa; phylum Chordata; class Actinopteri; order Acanthuriformes; family Acanthuridae; genus Naso; species Naso thynnoides. The sequence continues at coordinate 17,817,793 of JAQLOL010000014.1, read as the reverse complement.
AAGGCCTTGACCCCTTGAGCCACGTGCCCTGTGTCCCAGGCAGCATGCACTAATTTGAAAATGCTTGATTATTGTTTTTATTGTCCCTGTTGTATCTGTACATTAAAGGTACTGACATCTGTGAGGATCGGAGTGAACCGAAGACTGAGGCTTTACCATCACACGGACATGGAAACCATGTAGATGGTAGAAGAGAGGCACTGCAAGGGCCTGAGGAGAAAAAATACAGAGGCAGCTATTGCAGAGGTTCAACCTAATACTGGAACATCTAGATATCTAAGTCTTCTCTTGTGTTAAAAAAAAGAAAGGAAAAAAAAGAAAATGTTAATACTAAAGTTAACATCCCAAAAATGTGTAGTACAAATACTTTAAGGAAGAGAAATGCTTAGGGAGGAACTTCCACTAAAGCTACCACTGCACAGTTAAGGGTCAGTTCACTCAAATTAAAAAGACCGTATTTTCTCAATTACCCCTTGAAGTGCCATGCAAATAATTTGGGTTGTATTTCCAAAGGTTTTCTGCCTTTCACCAGCCTGACAGTTTATTTGAATTTTTGTTGTTGGTGCTCACAGCATAAAAAGAAATTGTATAGTCACATTTAGCGTCACCTCTGTTCAGAAAATGGAAATAAAATCTGTAACTCTGAATAACTCAGAACCCTTAAAACCTGTTCAAAATTAAACAAAAACACAAAGCTAAATACCAATACAGGCAAGTGAGAAAATATTATTTTAAAGTTGCTTGAACTGACCCTACAGTTGATAAAATAGCTTGACGTTTCAGGAAATACATGTCTTTGCTCTCTTCCTTAGAGGTAAATGAGGAGGTTAATGTTAGTTTAATGTCTGCTGGGTAAACACAATACAGCAAGAGGCCAGTTAGCTTAGTTTAACATAAAGATAGAAATAGTAGGAGGAGCTAGCTTGCCACAAATAAATCTTTGCGAAATATTTAGGTAGAGTTAGCTTAGCTTGTAGTATTTACATATTGTTCTAATAAAAAATTAATTAGAACTTAAGCTAAGCTAACCTGCTGCTGGCATTTGCATATCCTACAGCTATGAAGGGTCATAAAACTTCTCATTTAAACCTTAGAAAGAAGGCAAATACTTGTATTTCCCAAACAGCACTACTCCTTAAAGATCTGATAAAGATAAATATCAGTCAACTATCTGCGTTTAACATTGATGTCTCAAGCGAGTTTTGCAGTCAAAGAAAGAAATCCATTCTTGTAATGTACGTGTAAAATAGTGGTTGAAGAAGTCAGTGCTCTCCAGTTTAGAGAATGTCAGAGAAATTACATTATGTTCCACTTGCCACATACAGGCACCTTAACTGTTAAAATACTGCCTGCAAAGGACAAACCTTGGACTATTTGAGGACTGTAAACACAACAGTGCCATCTTAAGTTCCATTTCAAGCATGCGTGAGAAAGTCAAAACCACTTGGTGCTCAATGGACAAGGAGACAAAGTCAGTCCCAGTTAAATATTTCCCTTCTTTAGGATTTCCTCTGACAACTCCTTATTTCAGTTTCCATTGAGTTTGTCCTGCATGTGCACTAAATGGCCAGTTCCTTTCCTTTTTCTCGTTTTTCTTCAAAAAGGAACGCCCTGATGCACCGAGAGGGACATGAGCCCTTGTAAGACACTCAACCCCTGAAATCCAAACCCTGACAGTTTTGGCCACAGACACATAAGTGGTCCAGCTGCATCAAATGTCACTAGTCCTTGCACCCAGGGCCAGATCTCCAAGTGTGGAAAAGAAATCCTCCATCTCCTTCTCCAGGAGCCGGTTGCGGTTCTCTGCATCCTCTCGTGCACGCTCAGAGTTTCGTAGCTTGATCTCCAGCATGCGCTGCTTCTTCTTTTCCTGCTCCATCTCTTGCTCCAAACGCTCCATCTGTGCACACAGAGCAGCACTGGACTCCTCCAATCTACGAGGATGCAAACACAGACTGTAAGAAAAGGTCATTGACATTCACCTTTAATCTTTGGCTACATTAGAAACACTTTGGTGGCAATAGGTCAAAACTTAAACCTGGTCAATGTTTTTCCCCACAGACATGCAACCATCTTCAAAGGTCAGGATGCTCAAATTAAAGAACCAACTTTAAACTCACTTTATCAATATTTAAATATTTAGATGGCTCTGGATATGTTCTCATAGAAGTTATTTAGGAGAGCTCATAGCATTGAAATATTACATAAAAATGCATATATTTGTACACTTTGAAAAAAACCTACTAATTATAAACAATTGCAACGAGAACTATCCATAGGTGTCTGGAAACGCTGCTTTGCGGCCACTACTTGAGGTTGATAAGCCAGCAAACTTTTCTGTAATTTTGGTGAACTAACCCACAAAGATAGTGGGTGGCTATCAGTATTGCAGAGCAATACAAAGAGCAATACAAACCTGCTAGCAGGTATGCTAGCAAGCTTACTATTATCGTATCCACTTCCACAAACCACAAGATTTATACAATATCTGTAAATTATTATTGGAGTACCCTTCACTGTGCCACCAAGTTTGGCTGTTTTTTGTTTTTTTTTTGTTGTTTGTTTCAAAATTACATGCTACCATTTTTTGGCACTTAATGCATGCCACAACTTTTGCAGCTTTACAATATTCTTTTGCTCCTCTCTGTGTATATAACACCTAGTTAAAAAGATGCTATTAACTGGTTTACTTGTTTTTTAAAATACCACTCATCCTGTGAAAATAGTTGTATAATGTGGCTCTAGAGGAGTTTTGTAGAAGTCATCTCAGCACAAGACTTTGATGTAAATAAAAGCCAGCATTGCAAACTGGGCATTTGGAGTTTTAAAGACATATTTATCAGGCAGTGAGGGTCTAAGAAAAAGATACTACTGAGCTGCCCTATGTAAGATGTAGAATCAACTGTTTTTTTTATTTTGACCCTTCTGGTGCCAAGAGCATAATATGGCTAAGTGTGTGTTGTGAATGTATTCCTGATACAGAACACTTATAAAAGATCATGTTTAATCATATGGCAGAAAGCTAGCCGGTAGCTGTTGTAGACTAGACCCAAGGACACAGACTTACTTTTGGATCCTGGCCTCGTATGAAGTCTTCTGTCTTCTCAACTCATCCTTTAGTCCTTCCACCAAACTGCTCAGAGTCAGATTTGTCCCGTCTCCATCCTCAGACATTATAATGGACGGCACTCCGGCCGCCATGGCCATGATTCCATTCTCACTGCAGGCTGCGCTGCTACTGCACAGCTCCATGGCCTCACAACTGTCCTGTTCAGAGCTCGGGTCTGTTGTTGTTCCTCCATCCCTTCCTCTATCACTCTCCCTCTGGCTCTCCATCCACTCCCCTCTTTCCTCACTTTCACCCCCTACTCCACAGTTCTGGTTTGCTGAGGGCTCACTGCCCGAGTCAGGGACGGAGATTTCACAGGAGGAAGTGGACCAAGGTGTGCTGGCCACACTTGGAACGCTCCCCATGCTAGAGGAGGATGTGACGTTGTCGTAGGTGGACAGTCTCTGAGAGGACCCAGTGGAGTCACGATCACGGGTGGACCGCTCGCCTGAGGATGTGCGCCGGTGTCCCCTCAAGGAGGACAAACCATTCATTAGCCAGTTACCTCCACCTCCTCCACCACTAGATGATACACTGGTGGTATCAGCCACAGAGCTGCCGCTGCTGCCTTGCTTTGCCTGCGTCTGAGAACGGGGTGCTGAGGAGCTTTTGAATGAATATTTCCAAGAAGGTGTTGTCTTGGCTTGTTTACTTGGGCTGACCAGCGTCTCTCCTTTCCCTGATGAAGAGCCCAATTTTGGTCCAGGGTTCAGGTTCGGGGTCTGAGCGGGAGTGACTGCTGCACACAGTTTGGCATCCAAAGATGAGGCGCTGCTGTGCAGTTCTTGGTCAGGGTTGGAGACCGGGCAACTCTGGAGGTCTTCCTCTGAGATCCAGGCTCCGAGGCTGCGATGCTGCAGCTGATGGCCCTGGACAGGGGGATCTGTCTGGGGTGCAGTGGGTCCCTCCTGATCCCTTCCTGAGTACAAACGGATGTGTTCCCTGATGAGGACTGTCATCAGGTGCTGGACAAGTGAGGTGCCTATGGATCACAATAAGGCAGACAGGATATCACTGATTACAGCAAAATTATTTCATTTTAATTTAAACATAGGTATTTTGCAAGTCACACAGTGTAGCTTAGATTATCATTTAGGTGTATAATCTTTTATAGACTTTACTTTTACCATGATATCAGTTATTATGTCACATCGTTCATACCCTCCATGATAGTGACAGGGTCCTCCATCTTGGGTCGCAGAATGTTTGGGCCAAACACCGTGGCGAGGTTCTGGACACTCATCTTGTTCTCATTACAGTGGGACTGAACCTCATCAAGGAATCTAAGAAGATATTAAGTTAAAAACAAAGGTAGACACAGACATTATTTATAGAAACTGATGAAATAATGACATAAAACATCCTGAGGCAGTGGACTTACTTGCATATGTACTTGAGGAGATTGTAGTTAGGTAGAGGTAGATTGCTAACTTGCCTTCCGAGCTCCTGGACCCCCTGATAAAAGACAGATTGAACAAATGTTAGCCACACACATACACACATAGAATCACGCACAAGGTGTACAAGACCTACCTCCTCCTCATCTTTGGCCAAAAGCTGTGCACAAGTTAGAAAGTCTTCATATTTGGAGAAGGGAATGACTGGTTCAGGCAGCTCCCGCAGGTACAGCTTTAGCAAGGATGCCACCGTGTGGACGTCTGTATTACTGCAAGGTAGTGCCGAAAAATGTGTCACTGAATGTTCTTGCATTTATCTCTCAAAAAGTGAGTCTTCCCTTATAACTACCTGTCAAACATGGGCTTGTCACCACAGTCGAAGGACTCTTGTAGCTCTTTAACCAGGTTGGCCTGTCCTGGCATCCGGAAGAGACCCTCCTCGTCCAAACCCCTCTCTCTGATGAAGTCCACACACTGCTCCACCAACAGGGGGGCCAGCCTGGGGCCAAACTTCTTCTCATACTGCACCGTGTCCTCCAAACGCTGACCAAATATCCCTGGGGACAGATGGAGGAAACGTAACTACTTGTTTAAAGTCCTGGTCTGTCAGATCAATCACTCATGTCTCCTCTAAATGTGCTGGGTTATACTGAGCTGTTTGGAACCAAAAAATACCTAACTATTAGGCAAAATTATCTCTGACCCATCAATGTCCTGTACTCAGAATAAATTGCTCCCCTTAGGTAGACGTTACAGGAACTAAATTACATGCAAGACAAGATACCTGACAAAGTATGAATTTCCTTTCATTGCTCTGCAAGTAAATCTTCTAAACTCATGACACAAGGAGGGGGTGAAATGATGTCTGCACTTGTTTGTGCTATGCACTCTGTTACTGCACTGATTATTGCATGTTTTTCTTTTTTAACTGGTAGTCTGTACATAAACTTCCCTAGGGACAGTTAACATAATCTTTCAGCCTACTTCTTCCTCAGGCTGCAAGAAGATGCCCACATGTTCTTGTGGACCTCCTTGACTGGCCCTTGAATGATACTGATGGAAATAGCAGATGACCACACAAAGGCTAGTTCTCCATTTTTTTAGACAGTCACCATAGCAGTCACCTCACATTGGATAGTGCACATGGGCCAATGTGACCATACAAAAGACCACAATAAGCCATCAGAGGTTTCATTTAATACTGTATTCCAACTTCAATCTTGAATGGGACAGAGAGTTTAAAAGCTTGAACACAGACTGATATGCCTGTTATGTATATTTTTAACTAGGAAAGCACTTTAACATTAAGGAGAGTCACATCATCGCTTGTATCACCATTAGATTTAGAGCTCTACAGACCTAATCCATGAAGATATTTGTAGGTATGGGCCTATAATGAAGATAAATGTATCATAGTACAGTGATTTAAGGATCTCAGTGAGAAAGAGCATGCGAATCAATAAATATACTCTCTCTCTCTCTCTCTCTCTCTCTCTCTCTCTCTCTCTCTATATATATATATATATATATATATATATAT
>JAQLOL010000014.1:17778398-17801425 GCA_029783665.1 Naso thynnoides | reverse complement strand
CCAAACTTTTATTTTGGCTAAAAAGCCAGTAAATCCGACACATCTGATCAAATGTTTTGTGTCGTGTGTTATGGTTATTCTAAAGGCAAAGTAATAAAGACACGACAATAACGTTGCTGTGGCTCCAAAAGGGCGCAAAGAGAATGTGGACCAGAACAGATTCTGATGATAACCAGGGTTGGAAAGTAAAGCGTTACTTAGTAACTCATTACAGTAATTTTATTACTTTTCCCAGTAACTAGTAAAGTAAGGTACTGCAATAACCAAAACAGTAATTATATTACAGTTACTGATCTAAGTAATGCTGCATTACTGCGTTATTAGAAAGGGAAGCGTTTTTTTGTCCTCAGATATCCTATGACGATGAGATATATGTGCATGTGCCAATATATGTTTTTTGACAAGAAGCGTATTTGATTTGAGCCGTTGCGAATGTTGAAGTCCCAATAAGCTACTGATAGTGTTGCTTCTGCGTAATCATGCCTTTAAATTAGTAGCCAACAAAATGAGGTTGTCATTCCATTAAAGTGCACTAAATTTTGGGAGCTGGCTAAATGGGTTGTGCGTCACATTTTTAGGAAGTCAGTTAGGTTACGAAAGTAATATAGTAAAGTATAGAGTAATATAACTAATTACTTTTGATACAAAGTAATAAGATAAGTAAATGTATTACCTTTATAAGGAGTAATCAGTAGTAAGTAGCTTAGAGCTATTTCTGAGTAACTTGTCCATCACTGATGATGACACAGCTCTCCAACAGTTAAATATATATATATAGTCAAATACTGAGACAGAAAACTAAATGTAGTTTGTTTAATAGATTATTTTCATGAAAATCAGCATTATCTTCTCTAGTCTTTTATTTACTGTAGAAATTCAAAACATAGACTATTACTTGATAATTTGCTGATACCGGCTGCCAGAGTCACACAGGTGAATAAGGGAAATACCGGCACTTATTTATTTCCACTCAAAGCACTGTAACAGAATGTTGCGGTGAAGTATCACATTAACCTGTTATCAGTCTTGCCTCTTAAAAGTGTGGTATTCTACCATTTGCAAAAGAGCAAAGGCAAAACTGCTGCTACTGCTCAAAATAAACTGTTGCAGGCATGAATGGTGCGTTACACACAAACTGATAAGCCTTTTTTGGGTGGAGAGATTTGCGTCTGAGACGTTCTGGCAAGAAATGAAAGCTCAACCCTAATACGACGGTTAAAATAACGTTATCTCGGTTAAAGAATGCCAACGAGAACAAATGCCTACACCAGTCAGTGCTCAGTGGGAACTCAAACACCCTCTTATCCCTTTCTTATCCCTTTTTCAATTGTGTCTTAACCCTTCAGACCTTCTGGCAAGAAATTATAATCTAACCTAATTTAATGGTCAAAATAGCAGCATCTTGCCAAAATAAAAAAGGGTTTTACCCAAAGACTTACAGACAGGAGGAGCTTGGATCAAACTGCAAACTCAGTTAGATCATGTGTTTGTACAAACCTGAAAAGTTCAGGACTCATGTACAATTACTCATCAAGGAGCCCTTAAGAAAAACTCTCTTCTCTCTTCATCGGTTTCTGCTGAGACAGCTTCTTGAGTAGCAGTTTTTTCTAGCAGCCAACAGTAAACACTCACTATAGTCTTTGCTTTCCTTTCAAGAGTGAACTGAAGTGTAAAACATGGTGAGGACGAGCATCAGTGCTCACGAGCTTACACCACTGAGCTCAGCGCTGATTACTGTTCGCCAGAGCGAGCTGAGAGTTTTCAGGTTTCATCAGGTGATTTTCTTTTTGAAACAACTCTGTTTCTTTCTTTCTCTCTGTATTCTTCAGTAAAAATTGACTCCTGTTGCGACGAGAGGCCTACAGACAAAAAAAATCAAATCAGTCAATTCATTTCACACAACAGAAGTGAGTGAAGCCTTTGCACGTCTAAGCCGATCACAGAGTGAAGAAAGAGCAAAATAAATCGTGTTTCTCCTCAAGGAGCCAACACATCTAAATAAACAGAAGGTCTGTCAGCACTGAAATGAAATGAAAGAGAGGAAAAATGTAACTCATGATTTGTAACTCAAATCATGGTGACTGTCAAGGGGGAAGAAAAAGATGCAGAGTGAAATGCTTTCCAAGAGAAATGAGCAATGGGTCATTTTTTTGTTGGCGTAAAAAGCAGCCGGCTTGCCTGAGTTAGTTTGTGCGGTTGCATTTGCAGTAATGGCAGAGGCTCGAAACATGCTAGACTGAAAGAGCTGCAACGACAAATGTGATTGGATAGAGGTAAGGCTTTTCTGTGACATTTGGGTGCCCAAAAAGCAGCTTTAACAAGGCCACATGTTGCACAGGCAAGGTTTGTGCTGAGTGAGCAAATACCTAAGAAACTTCAACCTCATTCAGAATTCATTTGTGAGGGAGGCTTTTGCTGCTGCAGAGCTGCTAGCATTGGACAAAGTAATCGTGGGCTCCCCAGCTGGCGGTCATTCATTTTTAATTTTTGACAAAGGGCGTCTGGCGCCTCGGTGCAGTGAGCAGTGTGATGGTGGAGACCTGAGCGACCACAGGCATCAATTTGAAGCTGAAGAGAGCTCAACTTTGAGGTGAATGAGGAGCAGCAACACCAAAGCAGCAGCCAATTGCAGATTGGGATGTGATTGTCCTCCAAAGCCAGAAAAGTTCCTAGCAAACAGGCTCTTTCTGATCCTCCACTATTTTAGAGGAACTAATAATAATGAAAATACTCCAGTTTCCCGGAGCTGTATGATGCGTCACTGTTTTACCGTGACATAGATGCCTGGAAGAAGGTGGCAGAAATAGTTGAGATATCTGGTGAGTGATTAGGCTGCTTCGCAATGTAAATCCATACAAACAAATGCCAACCATGTGCCAGTTAAGCAAGGTGAATCAATAAGTTCACATACTCCTTTTAACGATTAATACAGTAGTTACAATAAATCAATAATGATGATCACATTCAACCGTGATGTCTGCAGTGTTGCTTGAACGTCCTGCTCCCTGCCAGCAACTGCTAGAGGGGCTCGCAGTGCCAGGGAGCGTGATGCAAGCGACCTGAGCACCCACAGGTGTATTTGAAGGTTTCAGTGTGAGTCCACAGCAAAATTGTTCCAAAAAATTCATGGAGATGAAGGTAAAATGTGTTCTGGAGCTCAGTTACAGCAAGTGGCTGTGTGATATGGTCTTCGTGGTGGACGTTACCAATAACCTCTAAGAGCTAAATTGGGTGGCACGGTGGCTTAGTACGTAGCTCTGTGGCCTCATAGCAAGAAGATTGTGGTTTCAACTCCTGGCTGGGGCAGGGCCTTTCTATGTGGGTGCTCTGGTTTCCCCAACCATCAAAACATGCATGTTAGGTCTATCTCCAGCCAGTACCCTTGATCAAGGTACTGGCTTAAAATCTGGAGTTGGTCCCCAGGCGCTCCGCCATGGCTGCCCACTGCTCCTCAGGAATGGGTTAAATGCAGAGAACACATTTCACTGTACACTGTATATGTGACCCATAAAGTTGCTTTACCTTTAAGCTTTAAGCTCAAAGGGGCCCTACCAGCTTCTCTGGTCTCTGCTTTCAAATGCGAAATAATTTAGGGGGATTTAAAACTTAGGCACGTGCAACTGGAAAGGAGTAACACCAGATTTTTCTATTCTGCATCAAGGAAAGCTTGCTATGACGTCTGAATGTGCAAAACTTTCTGCACTCAAGGCATTTGGCGAAAGGTTTGAGGACATGAAACCAAACAAACCTACAACACAAGTTATTGAGCTGCAAAGCAAGGATGAGCCCAAAACACCAGCAACAACCTCCATCTGCGTAAGTTTCCAGGTCTGTTCCATTCTGAGAGAGATCTCTATTTGAGCCAACCTTGACCTGTGAACAACTCTTTAAAAACTAACTCTTGCATTGACTTGCTTCGCTTACGGCTAACGTATGGTCCATGATAGGAAAAAGGTTCCGCCCCTTGTCTGTCTAAAGTATTCATTAGAGTCCATGCTAAATGCTTTAAACACATATTTTATTACAAATATTTGTCTTAAACTTAAATCTCTTCATGTCAGGCTTGTGGATGTCAGTTGAAGGCCCGTCCGTTGAAACTCTTTGGGGTTCTCACCCCTCTGCTATGTTGACTGGCCATAAACAAAACACACAGAGACTCACAAGCCTGTTGGCCATTACAAACACAAGCAGAGACCTCCAAGCAAACACTCCCAGCATTACAGAGTGATATATGGAGCCAGAAGGTTGGACTAAACCCCAGCTGAGCTCATCTGCTGTCTTGCAGTTTTGATTGAAGACTTGATTTGAAGGTTGTAGTCGTACGTTGCTGAATTGTGGCGCCTTTGTTTGGAACCTTACATCTGCTAAAATATAAACACACTTCTGATGCGTCAACCCAATGAGGGTTGTAGCCCATTGATTGGGTGAAAACTTGAAAGGCTATGTGAGGTCAACCTAAGCAGATTGTTCAGCCGCTGGCAAAGCCTCTGTATGGGTAAAACACGCGAAGCATGACAGCTCACTAACAGTCCTGAGATCTGCAGCCACGCAGCAGCTTTAGATGATGGAGAGGCCAATTTGTTTTCTATTTATTTTTTATGGAGCTAGAAATCTAATACTGGTAGCTGACATGTCACCAGCTCTGAGGTCAGGGGACACCACAACTAATCCTTAGCTAACAGCACTCTCTGCTGTCGGAATGCAGAACAGCAGCCGAGGAATTAAGCCAATACGAATGGCAGGTTACATTATCTAAGTATTTCAGGCAGTGCAGATAAAAACACATTTTTACAAACTAAATGATTCTATAAATGTTTTTTGTAATGTGTTCTGTGACCACCATTGATCTTCTGAATATGTCTGGATAAATTCAGTTTAAGTCACATTTAATTTACATTTATAACAACCACTTCCATGTTGATGTATTACAGATCAGAGATGGAAGTTATAAATTTTAATTTGGGCCTGGGTTATTCATTACTTAAGCCAGGGGTCAGCAACATTTCCTATCAAAACAAGGCCATTTTGCCCCCCTTCCTCGCCATAGAAATCTGCCCGGTGCCAAAAAATATATTAAAGCCTCATAATGAATGCAAACAACTTTAAAAGTCTAACTTAGCTGATTATAATTTTTAATAGCCTGAAAATTGAATGGATTGAAATTGATTAATTTTGAACATGTAAAGAAAAGAGAAAAGAAAGGAATGTGCATGCCAACATATTCAAACATACAACATATCTAAAAAAGGGGTAGCAAGAAGTGTACACTTATTAAATCCCACCCCTTCTTCATCAGTCATTGAAAAATAATTGACCCACCTCTATCATAGATTTCATTAAAAAAATATATATATTAGCTATAACCACAAATCAACTATATGACCTTTTTTTTCACAGTGAGCTATTTGCTCAGTCGGTACTAAAGCTTTGAATAAACCTATTTGAGTTTTCCTTGTGTTTTTGAAAATTAATAAGATAATAAAAAGTAGGCAGCTTTGAAAATAAATCAAACATTTCACAGCAACATAGCATTGAAAAAATAAAAGAAACAAAAAAGTAAACTAGTTTTAATTCAGTTTTGACTAAAGTCAGTTTAAGTGTGATGTAATCCTCACGTAGCAATCAACCCTCGGGCCTGATCATAAAATACAACCCCAGCTCACGCTCATTTGATTCATTAACAAAATCACAACTTGAAAGCACGGATACCATTCCATGTGACGATGCATTTTACAATCAGAGATGGAAAAATGACTCCATGACAGTATTTTTCTGGTCTCTTTCTTGGGGCTTCCTGCCTGTTTCAGACATGTCCTTGATTCAAATGATCACCTCGTTATCTAGCTCTGCTGACGTCTGATAACGAGCTGTTCATTTGAATCAGGTGTGCTGGAGCGGGAACACATCTTAAACACGCAAGTTGAAAAAAACACCACTCTAGCCTTACAACAATGATAATGTTAAATCATATAACTGTAATTCATTTCTATGTATTTTTTTTGTCAAAGCCACTGCAGAGAGGCAAAAGAGCCACATGAAGCTCAAGAGCCTACAATTGATCTGAACCTACAAAAGAATTTTTGACTTGCATCACTAAATCGAGCCGCTTAAATCAATCAAATGAACACTGAAGCTATTCGTGTCATTTCAAAGGTGTTTTTTGAGTGGTGTGAAGTGAATCGGGGACATAAATAAAGGTGGTGGAGGACGAACCCGCGGAGCGAGAGGAGGGCTTACCTGGTACAATCTCAAAAAGGTGTCTTCCTGGTTCATCCGGATTAGCCGTGAGCTCGTTGACCTGGCATCCCTGCAGAGGTATACAGCCCTGGAACAGAGAGAGAGGCATTCCGATATTGAGCTTATTCACTCCTTTCTGTCTTTTGAATCTTTATAGCTTCTGCCTGTTTACCGGGGCATCCTGGTCGGCTAATAGGACTGCATTTACAAGGCACTTGTTTAATTTTTCCATTAACCAGTTTGTTTGACAACACAAATCAACATTCACCAACTGACACACACATACACACAGGACCAGAGGCCTCTCTACACAGTGCCAACCATCAGAAACTCACACACACATGCCCCGTGATTTTGTCCGATGTTTTTATGTCAGATGTTTTCTTTTACGTTGATGATTGCTGGAGCATGTATTCTGTGAAAAAGGACAATAAGGTATCTTCTTATTTCATCGTACCAAAGGAACACCAATTGGTTAAAATTTGGGTTTAGGTATCCAGCTCAAGGACACTTCAACCACAGACTGGAGGAGTCGAGGATCGAACCGCCAACCTTCTGATAAGCAGACAACCCGCTCTGCCTCCTGAGTAACAGCTGCCTCTTATTTCTATACTTTCTAATTTATCATTAAATTGCATTTGCACTGACAGAAAAACTTATCTGTCACAGAGAAGTTTTACATATTTCTGTGTATTGATTGTATTGACTTAAAAAGACGAGACTTTTCTCAGTCAGAAAGAATCAGAATCTTCGTTAAAGGTGTAACATGTAACTATTCTGCATTCAAATTTCTAAAATGACATAACCAATGTCATATATGATGGTGAGTTGTATTCTAACAGTATCTTAAATGTTTCCATCAATTTTCAAGCTCAGAGAAATTATTAACTTCAATAAAAGACAGAGCATTTTACTCGGTTGCCTGTCAGTGACGAAATGGCCTTCTTCCCCAAATTCCAGTGAATTATGGGTAAGACCAGAAGATATATCAGAGGAGGTCACTCCACAACCACCAGAAGAAGAAGATGAAGAAGTGGTAACATAGCAGAGAATGTTCGTCTACATTAGCTTCATTGTTTTGTAACTTAACCCCTTGCCAACTTGTTTTATGCCAACTTTTTAGGTCATGAAGAAGACTTTTTACCATCCAGTGAGGTCATAAGTTCAACATTTATTTGTAACAAATATTATGAGCATGTTGGAAATTTTAGAGTTCCAGGGAATCTCTTGCCATCAAGGACTTAATTCCATGGACATTTGCATATATTCCACAGTTATTCCCAATATGACAATATTCAGAATTTTTATAAAGGTCTTGTTACATGACACATGATGGAAAGTGGCTGCATTGACATATTTTGCCTTATGAATTCAAAGCTTCATTATGTCTGCTCTGCTCTGCATGTGTTTGTTTGTGTTTCCTTCAAAACGCTCCAACAGCAGAGGAGCAGCTCCCAGTGGAGGAGAGAGTTGGAGAAGCAGGGTTAATGCTGAAGCACATAAAACTCAGAGATGTAACCTGGTCACTATGCCACGAGGGAGCGAATGAAAGAGAGAGGCTGCGTTCGTTAATCGGTGTATGCGTGGCTGCATGTAAATGCAAGTATTAGTGGAATGTTTATTTTCATCAGCCATGGAGACAGCTTAGTAAGAATGTTGTCTTCATGGGAATAAGGGCAAAAACAGTTATATTTTTGTGCATGTAAACTTGGTCTGTGAGGGTCAGGAATTTGTCAAGTAAACTACCGCATAGACCACAAATGCATAGCCGCAGTTAATCACTGGAAAATGACCAAAATGTGAAACTAAATCAAAATGATTTTAAAACATTTTCCTTCCGTTCAGCCCTACAATCATGTATCCCTCCTGCCTGCCTGCATTCCGACTTAGTGTCCACCTTGCATGCCCTTTGACTTTTATTCTTCCTCCTCCATCCCGTCTTCCTTACGACCTTGCTTCCACTTTTAACCCCTCTAAAATTGTGAGCAGCTCTTCCTGTGATTGAACAGAGACACGCACAGATTATCAGAATACATTATCCAGATCAATACCCATTTAGCCCTGAGAACTGAGGACAAGTGAGCTGTGAAGAGATGCCAGCGTCTGTGAGTCGGCCCACGTTAATCTGCACACTGGCATCCTCCATCAAACGAGGAGAGGAGTCTGCCAAAGCGCTTCAACCGGAGGGCCGGGCTGTCGCCAACATTAGTCGCCATGGCAACAAATGGAAACGAGGTGGGAGCTGCAAATGGATGGAGCACAGGGGCAGGGCAGGAACCGAGGGGGAAGAGCTCCCAAGGGTGCTATGTGCTCGGAATAACATGAGTAGCTGGCCGGGGATGAATGAATAAGAAGAGGCAACACGTCAACGGAGAACACAAATCCCACAGTCAAGCAGTGTAAGCTAAAAATGTAGGACGAATAACATAGTCTTTTCTCATTCTTACTTTGGTTGAAAAATGACTTTAAAATAGAGCTCAATATGACAATGGATTTGAACATGTGATCCCTCAACTAGTCACAAACAGATGTGGACGCGCCCAGTTTAACCTGGTTTGCACATAAATGCCAATCATCATGCTGCACCAGAACACCAGCCGGGCCCCAGAAGACTTCTTCTCGCTCTAATTTCACTTTGGCAAGGGTGCCACAAATATCACACACTGCTATTGATTGGTAACATGAGCAAAGGTCTTAAATTGAGGCCTATACACACGTCAGGATCTTGTTTAACACATGCAGTGAAGCCCTGACCGAGTCTGTTTTACCAGCTGTCTCCTCACACATAAACTTAAACTGATAAAGATCCCAGCCAAGGCAGTAAACCACCAACAATACCTGACCAAATCAAACTCAACGCACAGACGCTTCTTCCTTTAAGACAGCTAACTGCCACTACCACTAATGCTAATACTTTTCAATAAACCCCTAAGGGTAAAGGTAAAGGTACTTTTTTGGTCATATACACGATATACAGTTTTGTTGTTTTCTGCATTTAACGCATCTCTGAGGAGCAGTGGGCAGCCACAGTGCAGCGACCAGGGACCAGCTCTAGATTCAAAACCAGTACCTCGGTCAAGGTTACTGACTGGAGATAGATCATGTTTTGATGGTGGGGGAAACTGGCACACCCAGAGAAAACCCATGGAGACACAGGGAGATCATGCAGACTCCTCATAGAAAGGCCCTGCCTCAGCCGGGAGTTGAACCAAGAACCTTTTTGCTATGAGGCAAAAGTGCTAACCACTATACCACTGTCCAGCACCTTGTCCAAAAATACATGTGTGGTGACTGTTGAGTTCATTGCTGTCAGTTTTATAAAACCCACTATAAAAATTGTGTGTAATGAATTGCAACAATAGACTTTTCTGTGGGCGCACTTTGACCTCATCCTCCACCACCATCACCCATGTGTTTATCTTGTAGCAACGGAAATCTATTGTCCAATAACTGAAGTTCATGTGTTTTGAAGTGGATTTATCTCCACATGATGAAAGGAAAAGCATGCGTATATAGATCCAGCATAGTGCTCCTTCCCTCCAAGCAATTATCACATCTGTTCATGTTGGTGGAGCTAGGGTGGGGGGGGGGTGTGGGGTCTCGTTCGGTTGCAGCGAGCTGCACCCACCCCCTCTCCTATTACCCCCACTAACCCACCGCTTCAAATTTCCAATCGATTAGAAGACGAGAGGGAGAAAAAAGGCCAAAATGACACTTTCTCACACATCCGGCTCTCTGTGGGGGAGGATGTGTGTGTGTCTATGTGTGTGCGCATTCAATCATGTGTGTGACTTGAATCCAAGGGGAGTTGCAAATCAATACAGACTGGATGAGTATTGGCAAGCTCTGATTAAAGACAGTTTGTCAAAGCCGTCAGTCAGTTCCTGCTCGCAGAATGGAGACTGCATGGAGGAGAACACGTCATTCTCTTTGGATAGTGTGTGTATGTATGTGTGTGTGTGTGCTGACAGGGACTGAAAGACACTGATGGCAGACGACTGCTGTCTACATTAAAAGAACAGCAATCACACAGAGGGAAGACAGAAGAAATCAATAAAAGTGTCCAGATTTCAGCCAGGAGTGTACAGAGATGAATATTATTGTAAAAAGGCCATGTGTTTGTGTGTGTGTGTGTGTCCTGCTCTTGGTGTCTTTTGTTGTTAGATTACATCATCGTCCCATGTTACAGATATTTAATCCTGTTAGCTGTATTGACCGGCCAACTAAATGTTGATTATGTGACTCAGCTGGTGTGTGAGCTTGAGCTTCATGCAAACCAAAAATTTTGGAGGTGCACTATTGAGCCTTGGCTAAGTCACGCCCCCCTTAGTTGCTGTTGCTATGTCTGTCAAGCTTTTGGAGCTAGCATGGAGCTCACACTGTAACTAGCTACACTCCCTGATGAAATGTTGTCTAATTTGTGGAAAAACGAAAAAGCAATTTCAGACAGAAGCAGACAGAAGGTCTCCAATAAGCCTTTGAATGATAAATACAGGATTGCAAAGTTGCAACAGTGAAAACAGGTTAGAGTTATGAATACAAAGATACATGATAAAGCCAACAGATCGCAGTGCAGTGGCTTCAACTTTTGTTTCACTTCATTCATAAAACAAGCGAGGACTCTTGTAACGATTTAGGACCTGTTTAGGACAAAGAGAGGACATGTGTCTTTGTATATTAATGTTATAAGTAAAGTTGGGCTTTTGGTCGGGTTTGCAAGCACTCTTGATAGCTACTAATAACTCAAATTAACTACCTAATATCAACTAATATCAGTGTAACATGGCTGCATTGTTTATCAAAGGTTTGCCGAAGCAGACGTAATGTTAGTTGTGCTTGTTAAAGTGTAAGGAGTTAAAAGGGGAATAAGGGCACCTGAATAGGTTTACCCAGAGCACAACGTTTCACTTTTCAGCATTTGATTTTGAAAAGGTAAAGGATGTAAATCTTCTTCAAACCTCGCCAAATAGTGAGCATTAGCTTTGAAAATGCCCTTAGACTCAACGTTTAACCTTGGCGAGCTCGAAATCCACAGAACCAGCCTGAAAATGACGAAAACCTGATAAGATTACATGTGTTTCAGTGGAGCACAGCCGTGTAGTTGTCAGACCCTGGTCACAGCTGGCAAATGCTACACTCTGATTGGCTTGTTTGCACTCAAGGGTGGCGCTTGGCAAAGGGTCAGTTAAAGCAACTTTGACATATATACATATGACATATATATACAGTGTATTCAAAGATAAAGGGGGAGGGGGGTTGGTCCATTTTTTCAAAAAACTTAATTCTACACTGGCTTCTACACTGCTGCCACTTTTCATGAAAAAAGCTAAATTTTATCTGCTTCAAAAACCAAAACTTTAAAGGAGAGCTAGTGTGCCTTTCCCTTTTTTTTGACCTATAAATGTTGTTACAATGTCGAATCCTTGTGTTAAACAATGCCAAAGCATCCCATCACAAGGTACATGCATTTGGATATGAGCCCAGCAGGTTGTTTTTCCCAGCGACGTCAGCGTGTGCGGGACTTCCCTATATGGGCATACCAGCTTGTGCACATAGCGCTGTGCCTGTCCCCTCCCCCGCTCTGCTCAGCTGTGCTCTGCTCTCTGCTTCACGGAGTACTGTCAGCAATTTGTTTCATATGGTTCCAATGATGGGTTTGGGTTTTTTTTTCCATTGAATGAAGGACAGTTAACTTTGTTAAATTTTCCTAAAGAGACAAACACCAGACAGAAGTTGATAGCATTCCTGTTTCTTATGGATTTATTCCATATGGATTTATGTACTTTCTCAACATGAACACATGAGCTGGATTAACAGCTAAACTGCCGCTGCTGGGATGCTGTTCCCACATTGATTTGTCGTGTTGAAGAGTGAGAAGCGCAAGCTGTAAATAACATTTTATCAGTGTCCTACCTGTGTTAATTTTGTTTCGTTTAAGGGGTTGTGAGTGCAGAGGCACGCATGAGGAAAAGGGGGAGGAGTAACTAACCAACACAGACCGTTTTGAGAGAATGCAGAAAATACAAAGAAGAGAGAGGGTGCAAGACAGTTTTCTGAAGATCTACAGACATTACTGTTCGGTCAGTTGTGTCAAGCTGCTCTATAGGAGTCCAAAATCAAAATCAAAACCCGAAAGTGAGTATAATATATATCCTATTTAAAGGGGCATCAATTTACAAAAAAGAAAAAAGATACAATATGGACAATGGAAATTAATTTTGGGGAACATAAATAAAGAAGCCAACATGTCAATAAATGTGTTTTCGAAATTCAGTGTCTGAGAAGCAGCATTAGCACCAACGAGACTGTGCTGACATCAAGTAAAAATTGTCTGCGACATTGCCAATAAAAGTGGTGACTGAGCAGTGACAAATTATATTTCTACCACTAAGCCACTTTAAAAAAAAAAAAAACATCGTCACCACTTGCATGACTACATCTAGCCTGTAAGAACAATAGGTCTACTCAGATCTCAGGACCTGGGACCCAACCCTAGATAGGTAGGAGTTCAGATTTGCACTTTATAAGGCTAAATACAGGCCAGGTACCCTTTTTATTACAGAGTGTTCCTTGTTTGTTTAACTTAATTGTAGGAAAACCACTCTTTAGACATCACAATCATGATGGAAGTAGTGTGTATGCATCTGTGGCCACAAGGTTGAAACAAATGTTTGCTCAAAAGGTGAAAGTTCAGAGCAGAGGTCAGATTGGTGATGGAAAACACAGAAGATAGTAAATTAGCAAATGCACTTGCTTCCTTAGTATGAGCTGGCATGACAATGCTGCATGTGAGGTCAGTCCAGGAAAGTTACTGTACTGCATGTGAACTCTGGTAAAAATCATGATGAGAAATTATGAGTCAGCACCTGGCCACAAAAAACATCCCTCATCAAAGAAGCCATCGCATCGATTAAGGAGTTTACCATAAATATAAATATTTTTATGACCTTGCTCTAATGGAGGAGGAAACCAGGCATCACATGCTGGTCTGCTGTTTGTTCTAATGCACTAAAATGTCCTGTGAGTGTGGTGATTCAACATTACCATGGTATATTTCCATCTGTGGTACCAAATAAAGCACAACAGTACTATTTTTAAAGGAGTTTACTTCAGTTTGGTATATTGTCCTGCCTGTGCCCACTGGCAAGTTAACAGTTTAGCTAGGTTTGCTTTCTTAAAGGAGGCATATAATTTAGATTTTTGCCAGAAAGACAATTGATAGCCATCTGCCGAATTTTCTCAAAAGTTCTTTTCTCTCCTAGCGGAGGTCACATTACCCACAGTGCAACTTTGAAGCAGACCATTTGATCAGAAAATCAGGGTGCGTTATGCTAGTAGTAGCTAATGTAGCTTTAAGTTGCAGACCTCGAACAGAGATGGGAAGCAGGTTATGGAGGTCCGGTATGCTCACTTCTTTCTCACAGAACATCAGCAAATGTTTTCAATACGTCATTATCAAACTTATTATCTCACAATATGTAATTTTTGCCACTAGATGTCTCTCAAAACCATTTAAACAAGAAGCAAAGAGGATTACATGTTATGTGTTTATGTAACATCACTTGGGGACAACTGACCTCACACTGTCACTAAATGCACTGCCTGGAGAAGTATTGTCAGATTTTCGTAAAACAAAAAAGCGATTTCAGACAGAAGCAGACAGAAGGTCTGCAGTTCGCATTTAAATAATAAATACAGAATGTAAAACTGGCGAAAACAGGTTAGATTTATATTAATGTTAAAAGTAAAGTTGGGCTTTTAGATCGGGTTTGAGACAAGTTCAGGTTACCAACGTCTCAAACTGATGAGAGCTGCTATTTCCAGACTGCAGCCGTAGACTTTAGCTTAGCTGGCTAGGCTTGCTAGCACTCTTGAAAGTTATAAGTAACTCAAATTAACCAGCTAATATCAGGTAATAACAACATAACATGGCCTTAGTGTTTATTTTAGGGTTAAGAAGCAGATGTATCGTTTGCTGTGCTTGTTAAACTGTGAGGGGTTCAACGACGAATGAGGACGCCCAGATAGTTTTTTCCAGAGCACAGCGTTTTTGGAAATGTAAACAACACAAATCTTCTTCGAACCTCACTGAATAATGAGCGTCACATTTAGTGTCCCAGATGACGTTTAACCACGATGAGCTCGAAATCCACCAATCCATCCTGAAAATGAAAAAAATCTGAAAAGATTGCATCAGTTTTAATGGAGCACAGCCGTGTTGTGCTGCCTTAAAGATGTTTTTGGTCCTATCTGACCTGCTAGCCTATAAAGATTCATCACCTCTCTAAAGAGTGTAAATCTGCACCACAAAGGAAAATGCGTAAATCTAATCACGTAGACCAAACAACAGTGAAAAAGCGGTTTGAGTTCAACTGTCCTGTCAGTGTATTCCACCACGTGCACACATGAGTGAAGTATTACCTGTGGTTTGGTCTCTTCTTCATCTTTATAGAAGAAAAGCTGATCTGAACGCAGCACAAACCAGCGGAGCTGCCAGTTCTTCATGATGCTGCGCTGCTTTTTCAGCCAGCCAGCCTTTAGCGCCCCCTCTTGGAGGCTTGGGGAGGCCGACCGGCATGAGCCCCGAGACACCTCGCCCATCACCATGCTCTTGGACCTGGCTGTGAAACACACAAACACACATAAAGCAATTTTATGCTGTTTTTATGCAGAAAGTGAGGGGTTGGGTGGGTTAAAGGGGACTGAATAGATGGTTTGTGTTGATTTACTGTATTCTTCCATGTCTTTGGTTTGTGTCTTTTCATTTTGTCCCTAATAGAGGCTTGTGTTATCCCTCATTCTGTATGCTGTATGCACACACATGCTCTGTCAGGCTCTTTAGACATGAACACACACAACCTTCTGCCCCCGGCTGCATCGCCTCTAGATGAAGGAAGATTGGGATGGAAGAGAGGTGGCAGGCACAAATAATAACAGAAAGCAGATAAAATAGAGACCAAGGAGAGAACACACAAACACACACACACATGCACATAGCCTTAGGTGACAGGGATCCCCCTTCTATTTCAGAGGTCCTTGGAAGAGACTTATTGTGTGTTGCTACCAGCCAATAGAATAGCAGAGGCCTTTCAGTTGAGATAATAGGACCACATGGGACTGAGTGGCTGGCTGACTGAATCCTTCTGAACAAGCGTGTGTAACCTGAGCTCAGTCAAGGACACGTTTGAAGGGAGGAGATGGCAGCTTTTATGGCTATGTTTCAAAGTGACATCAGGTTTGTCCCCACTGTGCTTCTCATATTGTCCTTGTATGACATCAGTCGTGACAAAGATTGATTTAGGAATGTGACGTGTAGCATCTCTTAAAATGTTTTATAATGATATTACACCAACTGTCATACAAGCATGACTTTTTCAGCCAATAAAGACCTTTGGTAAGTATTTTATTAGCCTCTTGTATATTATGATCCACCAGAAAGAGGAGAAATGCCATGTAGGAGAAATGTGATTCAAAGGGGAAGCACATATACGAAACTGACTTCAAGATTTCAAGGTTTTACACTAATGAGGAAATGCTAAAGTGCTATGATGAGGATTATGTTTGGTCAGGCAAACAGGCAATGCTAGTAGATGATCATGTATAATTTAAAGAGATCAATTGTGCAGACATCCTCCCTGCTGGTGTGCATTTGGTTACACACACACACAAACACACACACACACACACACACACACACACACACACACACACACACACACACACACAGAAATGATCAATGTTCAGATGGCGCAGAGGGAAACAGGGGATGGATGAATGGAGAAGGGAAAGAAAATCAATATTTATTCTTTATTATTGTCCCATCTCTCTATCCAGCATACATTTAGCTTAAAGGACATGGCTGACGTAATTTTTATTTGATGTCAAATCCTTTCCTGGAAAGTCTGGAAGGCCTGTTGATCCATAGATATTTCTGATGAATGGTGGATGGGTTGATCATCTCTAGAAAAGGGGAAGGGATTATTTATTTATTTATCTATTTTTTCACCATGCTCCCAAAGAGAAGAATTTAAAATGCTCATCACCTACATGCTAACTCATAATATTTTTTGTCCAGAATTTGTATGTCTAGAGAAAACTGTGAACCTGGTTTCCAATTAAATAATGACGATGAGAAAATGACACATACTCACATACACATACTGATATCTAGGTTGTCAGCTGCAGTGCTAATGTGAATTCTGTCACAATTACTTATGTCATTCTTAAAGGTTAATTAAATGACAAACCCTTGGCAGGTTTAAATAAACAAAGAACCCAGCTAGTTTAAAAATATCATTAAGTTGGCTGGTTAGATCACCTTAAAACAAAATTAAATATTTTGGATCATATTGGGTCCAACTTTCACTTTCTTTTAAGCTCGCTTTTGGTCTCTGCAAACTCCTGAAGGAGAATTAGTGTCTTTTTAGTAGCTAAGGGCTGGTATCTTTAGCTGGGTTTCACAGCAGACATCTTGAGGACCAACACAGGTGTGACCAACGATGGCTTTGCTCCATCAAGTGTCACAGCAAGCAAGGGTTTCATGATGGACATTTTGGGTTGAGTGGTTGGAGCAGGAAAAGCACAGGTGAAATTGATGACATTAAATGTTGGCTGCCTCAGTTTAGGCGAACTTGTTCCAGAGCTCTGGTACTGTGCACGCTCACTCATTGACCTGACTTGCCGTGACACTTAATGGAAAAAAGCCATTGTTGGTCACACCTGTGTTGGTCTTCAAGATGTCTGCCTTGAAACTCATCAACAGAATATCTATGTTTTTTAAAAGATTCACTGGGTTAAATCAGATTCACTTAGTTAAAATGTAACCCCTTATCTCTTATCTATTTTGTGTTGATGTGCAGTTGTTTCCTGCAATAAATGGACTTTATACTTTGTGACCCTGTGTGTCTGCAAAGACAAACAAACACATTTAAGTATTGATAAATGTCATCCTCTTCTTGAGTTTAGGCTACAACTCATCTGTTTATCTTGTCACATGTTTAAACTCTTGGACGGCATGCATGTTGGGAAATGGCTGAGTGCGATATGCTTAAGATCAGTCAAGCCACCAAACATGGCAAAATGGAACACTTTAAAAGAACAAAACATCTGATTGAATAATGTATTTTCCTCATTCTTTTCTTGCAACTTGATTATATTTTCAAAGCCACCAGCTCTTCCCACCTCTCTACCGTTCTCTTTCCACATTTTTCCATCCTCTCAACCTTGGCTTTTTCTCATTTATCTGTCTTATGTTAATTCCAGTGTTTTCCAGCTCTGTGTTTTCTCCCCGCTGCCCAGCCTCCCTTCATTTCTCTTACTCTGCCTCGCTCTGATTCCTCTCACCCTCCTTACGTTCAGCACGGCCGGTCCTGTTGAATCAGAGCCCTGTCATCACTGTGAGCACCCACACATGAGGATCCTCGCTCTAACCACTGGCAACTCATTTAAGTCATTTCTGTCTGGTAAATGAGTTCTTGGATTTGAGGCACATTTTCATTAGCTATTTTTAAAATATAATTACTCCCATTGTTTCTGAGAGGAATGTTCATTAAGCATTGCAATGCAGTCTTAATTGCTTTTCTGTAATTGAATGCTTACGATACAATGATTTCATTTCTGCCTCTTAATCACTATGTTTAAATAAAAACAGTACTTAAAAAGCGCAGTGTATAGAATTTAGGTGAATGTATTGTAGAATATTATATAAATTAAACTTACTATTTATATGAATGTTTGATTAGTGTATTATCACCTATAAAAGTAAATCTTTGTGTTTTTTGTTATATAAGGCCATGTTTAGATGAGAGCAGCAATACTTAAAACAGAAAACTCTCTCTTTGCATTTTGTAAAAAAAATCTTTCTTACATGAGCAACCAATAACACTATAGTATGCATGCCAGGCCAGTAGTTGGCGTTGTAACTTTATAATGGCATACCAAAGAAGCTACCAAATTTGTTTACCCTCTGTTGCTGTTAAGCCCTAAGGAGCCACAAATGAAAGAAATTCCATCATAGTTTGACTTCTAAAATTATGATACGAACACTCAAATTTGCCTCAATAGACTGTTCATATTAGACTTGTTTTTGGTGCACTGAGGAGTGTGTAATCGGGAGTTTAGTAGTGGCTAATGTGGAATACATTGACTTGGGTTGGCTAGCATTAGCATTAGCTTAGTCAGCTTTCACAGGTTTTCTGTTTTGCTAGTTTACAAAGCTGGACAGAAAGCTGCATTTTCAAAAGATTACACTGGGAAACCTGGTTTCAAAAGTTTCTGGTTTCAGGATGCCATTATCATGTAAAAGAAAGGCTGAACCACAGCCAATGTTTACCATTTGATGCATAAACTTGCGCTGTGTAAACAAATGTAAAGAACAAACCCAAGAGGGAGCAGGTCCTCTTTCACAGACCCAGACATTTTTTGCTGCCATGTTTCACTGGTGCTAAAAAGGGCCTTTTGTTTTTTGCTAAAAGTGGGAGGTTTGAGGGGAAAGATTTTCAGTCGAGTGCAGTCTTGTCCCCATGAAACGGTTGTCCAAGTACCATTTACTTCAGTGAATTTACTTATTTCCTGTAAAAATGAAACGCTACGATGGGACATATTGCAGATTATGATTGCCGTTTAGAAAAGCCAATCTCACTGAATGTGTGTCACACCCCTGGGAAATTAAAATCTGACAGGAGCTAGTGTAAACATGGAGAACAGTCACAAGGAAAACACAACCATTGGCAATGGTTGTGGAGAGTGTGGTCTATACGCGAGAGTATATAACTGACAGCATTTATATGACAAGGGGGTATTCGAGAAAGAATTTTATTGGATGCAAAATTTAATAAATTAATATACGCCCCCGAGTGCAGGATGAGTTGTCAATATTTTTAAACCATTTTCCAGGAAATGCTTAACTGTGGAATAAAACTAATCATAACTGCAAAGCTAGTTTTTGGTCAGTGTCGGCTAATATAGTGTCATAGAGGCAAGGATAAGAGCTACACATGTCTGATTAAAAAACCTAAAGATCGATTTTCATTTCAATGGGGACTTTAAAGTTGTAAGTAATGAGTCCTTTATGTTTTTGTTTTGTCTTTTACCTTTGCAGCGCTCTTGCCCCCATTGAACCTACACTGACCATATTAGCTAAGGTCACTATAGTTTTACTACATAATAATAACACTAAAATCATACATATAGATATAATATCATATATTGAATTATGCCTAATGTTTACTTTGCTGATTACTGTCACATTAACATTTTTGACTTTGTATTGTTTTAAATGACTTCCTAATTCCTGCATCCTTAAATTTCTCCAACATACATTAAGATTTAAATATTGTTCCTGTGTAATTACAATCAAGATATCAAGATATCACTCTATCCTTCCTCACCATGTCAGTGTAAGCTTCAAAGAGCACCACTGTTAGACACATCTGTTGTATTGATGGCACACTGTGTGGAACATACACTGGCCGGTGATTCATGCCTGAGTCACAACAACTGATTTTTGAGTGTGTGTGTGTGCCAAGTATGACTACCCATTGCGCCAATTTTGACCTTCTGCTCAGAGTGATTCAGACCTTCCTTGGCTTGGGTGGAGCTGCTCTGTGGTCACTTCTACAACTATCAACAATGCTGGAAAGAGCCTGTTTTACTGTAAAAGCACAGTCTATGCATAATCACTGCCATTCAACGAAATAGAGAGCGCAATTGCGGCTCATTCATGCACAGCGGATAGTAGTTACGAAAGGGCTGGGTCAAATGACTGTGTGTGCAGATGTACATTTGCCCACATGGGTTTATCGTGACATAACCCAGTGATAGTGTATGTAAATTGGTAGGTGTGTCATGTTATTACAGTGTCATGAGTGAAATATTTTGGGTATGGAGCTGAATGCACAGAAATACATGATAACATGAACATGTGTGGGGAGGTGTATTAAGCAGACCATATACCGATGACCATTTTTTAAAACTTGGACTTCAGCTATAATTTACATCAAAAGGAAATCTAGACGTCAAGTGAATTAACAGAGCAACAACCATCAATTCAGATTTAAAACTTGAAGTAAAAGTCCTTCTAAGCAAGTCTTGCCACTTGGCAGCCATCTTGGTATTTCACTCAGGCAGCAACTTCAGACATAGAAGACCAGAGCTTTATCTAAATGAGTGGGGAGAAAGCCATAACTTCACTTGTAATGGTCACCAGGACATAAAAACAACATGAGTAGAATCCACAGCCAATGCTAAAAAAAAAACACTTATAAAGTTTCATGACTTTGCCCCGAAATAGCTTTTAAAATTAGGTTTTTTAGCTGGTTACAGGGTTATAGAATCACCGTTGTGACTGTCAGTGCTGCAGTTCAACAACACGACTGGCTAACAGATTTCTCGGTTTAGCTTTAAACATTGTTGTGACAGCATTTCTATTCAAATTGATCTAAGTGATTGTTCTCTTCTATAAAACGTTTCTGGTGAAGTAAAAATTAATTTTTCACATTAAATTCAACTTAAGTGAACTTGGACATTGCAAGTTTGCACAGCTGACCTTAAGCCATCGTGACAATGCTGAACTTTGAAGGAACAGTTAGGGAGTGCAAAATGAGGAAGTAGTCAAAGCTTATTAGCTGTACTACTTTACTGATTATGATTTCACACTGATTTTACACAAAAGTGGCAAGTTCTTTTACATTTAAGACAGGAGTCTGTGATACAAATGCATCTTTTGATATAAAAGACAACATGCATCACCCCGTTTGAGATTGAGCGGGTTGGCTGAATGACAATGTAGCTAGCTAGTATTTGTGCAATCACATGAACATGGCTGCGAGGGCATAGCACAGCGAAAATTGAAGGAAGCTCTAAGAGCAAATGTTACCAACAACAGCTTGCAAACATTTTAGTAGTTAGCTTGCTAACTAGTTTTTCATCCATTAGCCTTGCCAATATATGACTGGGGGTGCGTCTCAAGTCTCTTATTTGTCGTTTCCTTGCTCTTCGATCCTTGCTTGAACCGGAAGTTGTTTTGGCGACGCCATCTTAAGGGCCAACTCTCCCAGCTCTCTTATTTGTGCAGAGGAGCGAGAATTGAGGAATGAGGAGCGATCATTGAGGAGCGATGAGCAAGGATACATGAGTCCATCCTCGCTCATAGCTCCTCAATGATTGTGGAAGTCTCTCGGCCTAATGATCAGGTAGAAAAACTCCCCCTTCACAGCTGGAGCATTTCAACTAGATAGCGGAAAAGCAATTCAAGTTTAAGTGGCCCATATTCACTTCTCTGCAATGAATTAATGCAGATGTACTAACGTGAAGGAGTCAAGAGGGCAATGATATTTAACGCACAGATAATACGAGCATGATAATACATTTCAAACAAAGTCATTTAGGGAATTAGTAAAGATTGGTAAAACAGAGGAGAGGCTCCAAACAGAATTTGTCATGTTTGTGGAAATATATAATTGGGCAGTTATTTCCAAATCACTTGGCTAGAATAAGAAAAAAACACAGCAGGCAGCAGTAGTGGGAAAACACTCCGGCCACTTTTAAATTATTTTTATGTATTTTTTTTAACACTCCAGCCACTTTCTGCAGCAAGTCCAGCTCCTCTGTGTCATCATAAAGGGACGTCGCCTCATGTGATGCCACCAAGGGAAGGACGCCTCATTTCTCTTAAAACGTCTTTCCTCATTTCCTCTTTCTTCACTTTGGTTTCCTTGTGTTTCTCCATGCATCCACTGTGGGCGGGATTAAGATGCAAGGGAAGGACGCAAGTGAGGGAAACATGGATGCAATTTAAGAGACTTGAGACGTACCCTGGGTCTCCTTTTGCAAAGACATCAGCCGAATTTGACAGCGATGCTTTCAGGTAAAACCATGACTTTAAGCAGAAGGAACTGTCTGATTACTCTTGTACTTCTTTACCTTGCTAACCTCTGGACCCTGTTTGATTCACAACATATCAGAGGACACTACTTTCTGCAGTGGCACTAAATTTTGACAATTGTGTCCCG
The DNA here is from genome assembly GCA_029783665.1 of Naso thynnoides. NCBI lineage: Eukaryota > Metazoa > Chordata > Actinopteri > Acanthuriformes > Acanthuridae > Naso > Naso thynnoides. Next base: position 17,779,178 of record JAQLOL010000014.1, on the reverse strand, counting down.
GATTTAGTTTGTAGAGATGCCACTTAGTTTTAAAACATAGCTTTTCAATCCCATTCACCTCCTTTGTTAAGCAAAGTATGAAAGATCAAAGACAAGCATCTCAAAACCTGCCAAGCCAAATCAACTGGTCTGCGTAGGCAACTTGTGGAAAATATTTTGTCTTTTTGGCAAACTAATCCTATATCTAAAAAAATCTCCCCCAAGCAAGGGCTCTACAAATGCACACTACTTGCAATAAACAGATTTAGCCTTTTTGCCTGAGTGCAATAAGGTTGGTAATGGTTATACTTGTTCTGTCATAGAACTTGACAAATCAAATGAAACATGCAAATATGGTAATATAGACAATCTCCAAAAGCTCTTTGTCCATAAAATGTGTCATGTCCAAGTATGCCAGTAATGTTAACAATGTGAACAAATGCTGTCTGCAGACAGAAATCAAAACACAAGTGGTACAGTATAGCACATGAAGGGACACTTGATGCTACATTCTTACAGACACACACCCACACTTGCTGTTGCCTGAGAACACACACAGTCTAGACCTCCATGATGTCACTTAATCCAGTTTGAAGTTGTATATTTGCCATCATCAGGAAGTGGATAGATGGCTCTTATGTGCATTGTAGAGGAGCCCGTCCATTAGCGTGGCAACTCGGTTGTTCCACAATATCTAGATGGTACAGTATGACCAAATCACATACACACATGAACACACAAGCATACACACAGAGATGTTGGAGGAAATCAATTTCATTAATCTGGTTGTTGTGTAGTGAT
>JAQLOL010000014.1:17765181-17778298 GCA_029783665.1 Naso thynnoides | reverse complement strand
TGGTTGTTGTGTAGTGATTTATGGTTTGTGGAAAATGGCAAACAGAGTTACAGGTGCATCAGCGCGTGACTTCCAGTTATCCTATCACGGTAGATTAATGTGTTTGCCATTATGTGTATCCATGTGTGCGTATGTGTGTGTGTTTGTGTTGGTGTGTGGCAGCCATCCTTGATAAGCTGGAGGTGTGGCCACTAACACACAACCCATATGTGAAAGCAGCAGTGGAGCAGAACTTATCTGCAGCTGTGTGAGTGTGTGTATCTGTGCATTTCTGTGCATGTTATCAAGTGTGAGTGTGTCAGTGTGTGAATTTTTTATCTATGCAGCACGCTCTCGCTCACAGTATCCAGTCGTGAGGGTGTTCATTCATATGCCTTCGTAAGGTAGAATGTCAGGGTGTTGCTACAATGCACGGCTTTGATCATAAAACCATAGTAACGCAGATCAAAAAGACGAAACAAGGGAAGCAGCTGATATGTGGGCAATTAAAGCTGCTACCAGATTTCTGGTGCCAGTCAAGAATAAATGCACCCAGAAACCTATTACAGTTTTATTATGTCCTTAGCTGTTAAAATTACTGAAGCACAGCAATCAGCTTTTTTTTTTTAAATAGAGCAGTGATTGTCAATGAAAAGACTCCAGCAAGAGCAAATTGGGTTTTTATTTACACAAGCATTTCCAATTAAGAGTTGCCCTCAAAGGAAGGCGTAATCACACTAATTTAATTGCACCTCAGGGGCAAATCAAAAAGATCAGTTGGGTAAATAATATTAGTTCAACATTTTGGGAAATTTGCATAGCTGCTCTTTTAATTAGATGAGAAAACTGATACTTGTCTCATGTCCGTATGCTAATACACTACAGTAGAGCCAGGAGAGGATTAGCCCAGATTAGCACAAAGACAGCTAGCACGGGAAAACTGCTGGCCTGGCTCCGTCTGAGGGAAAAATAATTATTTTTTACATTTTCATTTTGTATAAACAAACAATATAAAATGAGTTAGTGCACTCTGTTTCCAGTCTGTTTGCTAACCTAGCTAACTAGCTTTATATTTAGCACAGCGATCTAGACAACTGTGTTAATCTTATTAGCTAACTCTCACTGAGAAAGTGAGACCCGACCTCTTTAAAATATCAAACTGCTCTTTTATGCAGAGCAAGGTGAATAATGAGGCAAGACAGGTGGAGGTATACAAAGTAAAAACAATTAGTAGAAATGAAAAAAATATGCAGCTCAGCCGTTTAAGCTAGAAGAAGCTAACATTTTACATTCAAACAAGTCATAATAGTACCACAGCCCAAAAAGGCCAACGAAGGACAATTCTGCTACATCTACTAATAAACTTCTGTTTGACTGTCCAGCCTAATAAGCATTTCCTCTTTTTGTTGCCCACCACTACTTAAGTCAGGGTGCGTCAATCTTGTTGCTTAGCAACCATGACATGGCAGTTAATTTACGTGCATGTAAAGGAATAGCCAGAAATCTCTAGATTATTTTAATTCTCACATTTAAAAACTTGTTCTCTAACTGCTGCTGCTTCATTTGTCACTTGAAAAAAAAAAAAGATATTTGGTGGTGCGCAATGAATCTTGGGATACGGTGGGCTGCGGAGGATCCACAGTTAGAGCCTTCGGGGGATTTATTGGTCACACAGTGGAGCTGAAGAATTAGGACAGCCTGGTCTACAAATGTACCCTTCGGAGGATGCGGCCGCTGAATTTAGACGCAGCTATAAACTTACAGTGCATCAATGCTAGTTAGCTTTTTAACTGAACTTTTAAATTCTAAGAAGTCATAACATTAAAGCATATAGCTATTTCTCTTGCCACTGATGTTTCCAAGTCAAACATGTCATTTCTTAAACATAGAACATCAATGCGAGTTAGTCTGTCAACTGACCTTCTGGAACAATGAATGTCACAGCCTTGAATGATCAACTTAAAAAAGTAAATGACATTTTTACTATTGATTCATATTTTGAATGTCTTCCTTGACATTGTCGCTTGCCATTCAGAGATGGTCCATTCAAATGAAATGTCATTTGCTCACTTTTTTGACCTCAGCTGAGGCTAAACCACATTCTCACATCTGTCACATAACCCGTTTATTCATGGACTTCATAAAAAAATTTGAAGCTGTCAGCAGTGAAGTGCCAATTAACAGAAGGAATGTAAAGAATGTTTCTCACGCAAAATCATTTAGTCTCATTATCTCTTGAATTTTCACCATCTTAACAGAAATGCAGCAAGGGTGACTGTATTTTAACACCTTAAATGTAACGAGACAGTTGTGATGTTGTAATCAAATGCTAATTTACAGAATATACACACTGATTCAGATTTGTTAATCAAGTCAGCTGAATCTGTTCCACAGTCTTAATATATGCAAACACGGATTTAATCCACTTTGCTGGTAATTTCATGCCGCTCTTGTGGAGGATTTACACATCACTCTCCCATTCTTGGGAACTATTCATTTCATCTTAATCAGATCCAGCTGTATAATTGCAGTCATGGAGATTAGTGCCAAGGAAGGAAGGAAGGACACACACATGCTGGCACACACTGACATATTAATACAGCCATCCATGCGAATACATATACACACTTACTGTACATGTGTGAGCACACACAAACACACACACAGCAGCTGACGGCAGCGTGATAGTACCGAGCGCCGCAGTGATGAAACTAGAGATGCTGCTCGCCTCTCGTAATAGAATTCACACTGGCAGCGTTGGCCAGCTGTAGTAGAATGCTAACGTACGCCAGAGCTTTCTTGCGTGGTCAGACCTGCCACTTCATTCAGAAATATGTGACTGCTGTAGGGAGATTGGCTAAGCGGAAAAAAAGTGTTTCTGCAGGGTTGTTCTTGTGTAAAATCAGAATTAAAGGATATAAAGCAGTTTTCTGAATTTAGTGTATTTGCAAAAGTGTAAGTCAATGTCCAGATAAAGCCTCACATCACATATAACACATCCTCTCATCTAATAGACTCCCATCATAGTGCCTGTCAGCTATGACATAATGTGTCATTACAGAGTTATGGATGAATAAGTGGCTAATGCAGCTGGCAGGTACTGTGGATGTGAAGGCAGAGCTAACAAACCATGTCCTACCTCTCCTGGTCTGTCTTATCTTTGGGCTCAGCATGGCTGTCATCGCTCGTCCACACACTCTCCTGTCGGCATGTTCATGTACATCCAAGCACCCCACCCCTGTCTCTCCCTCTGTCTCTCTGTGTCTTTGCCTCTCTCCTCCTCTTCTTCTTCTTCTCCTTCTTCTTCTTCTTCTTCTCCCTGACCTTCTGCAGTGCGGCTGGCAGCTAGGGGGTTGGGTGAAAAGAGGAGGGGAGGAGAATGGAAAGAGAAGGGGGTGGTGAAGAAGGAGGAGGAGGAGGAGGAACTACCCCCTTTTTTCTGTACACACGCCCAGTGGCTTTCACCCCTCCCTGTTACATTATTCATAGTGATATGTCCGCCTGGGGTAAATGGAGGAGAAGGGTGTTGGGGTGGGTCTCCCTCCAGCACAGACCTGACCAGCTAACAGATGCCTGGTTTTAAGTGTTGTTATTTTCTGCAATGAGAGCTTTTTCATAAAGACCTTCATCCTTAAAGGATGGGGGTGTTTATCTGGCAGGTGTCTCCTCCTTCTGCATCTAATTAAGCTGTAGAGGTCCTCAGCTTGTCTCCACCTCCTTCCTTTAATCACTCATTTTCCCCCATCCTTCCTTTGCTCTCTCCCTCTCCTGCCTCTCTGTTTTGTTAAATCAGTTTTTGTTTTCCTGTTTTGAATCTTTTTTTTTCTTCTTTTCCCTTGCACCACAGTTCAAATTCTACTATGAATCTGTCAGTTACTTCTTTCTGTTTTTTCTCTTAATTACCTTTCTTAACCATTCTTGTCTTTGCTACTCTTGGCTTTCTAAGAAAATGATGCACCCTTCCATTCAAAGTCAGACGTGGGAAATTCCCGGCTCGTACGGTAGATCGTAATTACATCCTACGGGCATTCCAGTGGCACAACTCAGGAAAACCAGGGGAGAAAAATACTGTTTCCCCTTAAACAGACATTGTCATGTCGCCTTGAGCTACAGTGGCCTATAATTGACACAATAAAGTGTGTAGGAGTGTGGCACAGGCAGCACGACAAATTTAAAGCTAAAAAAAATGTATAAGCAGGGCTTATTTTGGCAAAATGAAGTTGCAGTTTTAGTCTTTTTTCTACTTTTAGTCGGCAAAGTGCCATTTTTGTGATGCATTCTAATTCTTATACCTAAGCTTTCCAAGGCTACAGCTGTTACCATTTGTTTACATGTTTTTAGCAACTGTAACAGTGTAAATTCACAGTGCAAATTCACAGTGCATCACTCTCCGCAATAACAGACTCACCTTTCTTGGTAAATTCAGTTATATTCCCAAACTTTGCCTGTTTGACCAGATATGACCCAGCGTTACTGCTGCTACGCCGTCGTCAGTGCAGAGCAGCCTGATCATTAAAGGCTTGCTCGTAAGATTCCCAACGCTTCAGGTTTGTAGTTTGGGCCCCCCACTATCCCAAAGTATCTGTCGAGTATCTCTCTAGTCTATCTGACTAGTTGAGAATGAGACCCAGAAAAGAACAGTTTTTTTGTTTTTGTTTTTTTTTTAAAGTGGACCTTTTAACCAAAACACTGCTCATTGTGTGGGTTTAGCTTGACACAAGCAACTGCATTGTCAAGTAACACTGATATGGTTAATATTTGATATTTGATACCTGACATCTGGAAGAGTTAATGGATGATCATAGCCTACTTTAAACCTAAACTCAGCTTACGGCCAACTGAAAGTAGCATTAAGGCATAATACACAGCTTTTAATAATGTTGAGTTAGCATTAGCTTGCTTTAAAAAAAAAAAAAGTTGCTATTTTTGGAACATGGTTCATAGTCAAACCAACCACAGATTTGTTCAAGCTAAGTAAGACAATATTATGTGTGGGTTTTTTTTATTTGCTTTTTTAACTATATTTTAAATTTTAATATTTAAAACAACACGTAAACCTTGCAGTAAGATGGTAGCTGTGTCAGAAGTATTGCTAAGGCTAGCAGGAGTGCAGTTTAAGTTACCTAAAGCTAATTAACTGGCTTTTTCTGAACTCAGTTTTGAGGATTTAACTTTTTAGTAACTGAGTTTGTTATACCACATGAAATAAGGCAGAAGTAAAATCTGATCTTAATAAAAAAAATACTGCTAAAAGATAAATCACCCAGCGTGGATGGATTTTTTTTTTTTTTTTTCCAAACGTAAAATTCTCTGATCAATCTAATTCGAAAATGACTTTTTGTGGGGTTAATCACTTCAAAATCTAGAAACTGCAGTTTTTGTTTTATATGAATGTTTAACGCAGATTTTTTTTTTGGTACAAATATTAAAACTAAAATTAAAAAAAAAATCTGTTTCCTTTTCCCTCCAACAATAGGAAAGATTAGTTAATGCTAATGCTATCAGATTCAATGAATATTGAATAAGAAATTTGTATTAATTATTATTCGTCCACCTGTCCATATTTTTCATTATCATTCTGTTTTATTGGTTTACACAAAATGGGGTACATTCATTCATTCTTCTGGATTTCAAAGGTTACTTTGTACTTCATGCCTCGTGGAATATAACCTTCCACATGAAGCAGCTTTTATTACTGCAAACCCGAAAATGTTACTTTAAAAGCCTGCAACTTAATAAAAAATGTAAATTGTTATCACATCTCTACGGGTTAAGACAAAACAGGCTAATATTTTGTCTACAAGGGAGAAAAGTACACAAAAGTGTAGTTCTTAACTCTGTCTGTTTAAGTCAGTCAGAATGTTTAGGCTTGAGTTTCCTGCATGACGGCTGCATTTTCTCTCCGGCTCTCTGTCTTCTCTGGAAGGCAGCATCAGACCTGTTGTTACTGTTAGCAGCTGTGCTACAGCAGCCGGGCTTCCCTCCTCCTTCAGTGTACAAAAGATAATAGCCTTAAGTCTTGCACTGCAATTGAATCAGAGCTGGCCTCACGTCAACCACAGCTGCTCTTATTACAGAGCAAAGAGGGAGCAAGAGGGGGTGGGAGGGTGTGTGTGTTCCCTCACATAATCACACATGCACATTTACACACACGCCAAAAGCAGTTAAAATGAAGCAGCAAATGCATAGATGGATCTTACGCACATACACACATAGAGGACATCAAATGGAGCCTAAAATGAGGCTGATAGAAAAAGAGTCAGGGGTCACACAAGCTGAAATGAAACAGAGATAAAGAGGACACACACACGACCACACAATGACAAAAAACCAAAATGAGACAGCAATAAAAAGCCAAGAGTACCAGTGTTTGGTTTGAGAGGTTGGGTGAAAGCGATGTGGCCACACCATACTGGGTGTGGCTCTGGGTGTTGTTTTCCTCTGAATGTGCCACTAAAATCATCCTCCTTTTGTTCTGTCTTCACGGAATGGGATGATGGACAAAAGAGGAAGAAATGAGAAGGTGAGAAGAGGAGGGAACGTGGACTCAAAAGCTGGATGTTTCAGGCCACAAAGCGAGATGAGGGGCAGAATTGCAAAACCACCCGAGCAGCCCTTAACCATAGCTTTCCTGTTTTTGTTGAGTTATAACCACTGGGCTGCTGTCTGTGTACACTTCACTGGCACCATGACTCTGAGATATACAAGCTGTTCTCTCCAGGCTGATGTGAAGGAACAGTTCGTATCAGAGTAAGACCCTTTCATGATGACGCAGAGTGACAGATTTTTAATTTGGTGCCAGATATGTTCTTGATTTCTTACCTTTCCCAAAATGTCTTATGTGAGAAGCCCTGAAGGGCCAAATTTTGTATTTTGATGGTGTGGAACACAAATAAAAACTTGCTAAAATAATTTCAAAAATGCTAAAAAACAATATGTTTACGAAAAAATGTTGTATTGCAGGCATGTGAAAAAATTCTGTGTTTAATTCAGATTTAGAAAAATAATAAATTGCAAAGCAGTACAGTTACTCTTTCTCAAGTCATTAAACGTGAGCAGAGTTTTTCATAAATACTGCAAAATGTAAATCAGGGAGCCATCACTGCATACATTTGGAGTTGTTTAAGCATGTTACTGTGAAACAAAAGAGACCGAAGATGGATGTGTTGGTAACTGATGTCATTTAGAAGACTTGAGAATATATCAATGAAAAAAATCTGCGGCACTAAGTGTTTACAGTGAGGAGATAAGTTAGTACACATGTGTAGTGCAAAGTTTAAAGCAAGAGGGTTTGTGCTGCAAGTACGTATGTATTTGTTATGCCCAGATCTGTGTTTACAGCTGATTGACTGTTGAAACAAGTGGCGTGCCTTAGATTCTAAAACTTACCTCTGGCAACAATATTGTCTGCAGGCGACACCGTCAGCTGGCTTAAGTCGAGTTGAGATGGACCAGCTCAAAATAAACCTTGTGCTGCTAAAACAGAAGAAGGTCGCAAATGCAGATGGTGAGAAAATATTCATTAATCATCTGTTGTTATTTAAGAATAATTGCGCACACTATTGTCACATCTTTGTGTGGTACTGTGTGGTGCATCTGATCAGACCTGTATTGATGTGATTATCATGTTAGGAGTGCAGAGATAAAAGGAGGGCGTTGTTCATGTGCTTTTGCAGCTGGTTTGTCCCTGTTCAGCGTAAGAAAATGGTTTCCTACTTCCTGGTTCTGTGTGTAACTCATAAATATGCATATTATTTACATTGTAAAAACAAAAGAAATTAACTTCTTCAAGAAGGCAATATGTTTTTTTGAGGATGTGTTTACGGGTCAGTGTGGTGATTGTTGGTCTGCTGTTTTGTTTTGGGTTTTTTTGTCCACCAGGTGCCACTGCCGTATACTAGCCCTCAGTTTTTCACTGTTTTGTATTGTCTGTCTTTATTTTTTTCCTGTTGGGTAGACAGGGAAATGCAATTGTGAAAAACTGCACAAAGCAAATGTACCGAAGTACCCATTCTGTTCACGAATATCTTTCTTTTCCAATATTTGGACCAAAAAAGAATAAAACTAGTCGGGTAAAAAGAACCCCCCAAAACTTGTGTTTGGAGTTGTGCGCCTCATTTAACCCCACTTCATACATTTACCAAAATTACAGTATTTAAAAATTGCTTTTAAGGATAAATAGACCTACCAATCACAAAACAATGGTACTGTACAAATGTAGTATATGTTCCATCTGTTATTCTTCAGAGAAATTGCACTTCAAGAAAATGGGCCACATACAAATGAAGAAACGGCCCAAATTTGGTGTTTGTTCTTAATTTGAAGAAATTCCCTCAAGGCATTATCAAGAAGGGGAAAAAGTGAGGTCACAGTGACCTTGACCTTTGACCTTTGACCACCAAAATCCAATCAGTTCACCCTTTAGTCCTGGTGGACATTTGTGCTTAAATTAAAGAAATTTTCTTAAGGCATTTTTAGGTATATAAGAACAACCTTAACACAAAAAAACCTCCGGCTCTTGTCACAGGTATAAAGAACATTAATGTAGAAATGAAACCTATGATGCTCGATGCTGAAAATGCAACTATTGATTTTTTTTCTTGATATCTGTTTTTTAGCCTCCTCCTGTCACCACTGAGGTCAAGTAATGTCACGTAGGATGAACCGTGCTTGGAATGCTAACAAGTCTACATGATCCACAGAGTTTAAAAACGTTATTAAATATTGATATTTAGGATGTTTAAAATTTCATATCGGCTGAGATGGGCCATGCTAACGCAGACCAGCGGGTGGCTGCTGAAGGTGTTACTGTTGACTTAGCATTACTTATTAATCACCAGCGACAGGCCTCACCATTCAGTCACTGCGATGATGGAGGGGCTGTATTTAGATGAGCTCTACCTCTCTACTTTATCTAATAACTATTCAAATCAAATTCTGTTTTAATTTTACATTTTAAATTAATAGAACTGTGGTGTGGGTATGATATTACTTTAACATGAGACAATTTTAATATTGTGCTACACCCGGAATATGATACACGATCATTGCACAGATTTTGCATTATAATAATGAAGGATTTATTAATTCAATATGTAAATAATACTGTCGGACTGGACGATATCGAGACAAGATCGATCAGGATCCAGAAGTAGAAAGGCAAAAACCAGCAAATCAAAACTCAAACAATGCTCAGGGAACAAGTTAAGATTAAATTTAAAATGTATTTTAAATTTAATGGCAAATATGGCCATCTAGATCAGAGTAACACAATAACAGTTTTCCAGCAAAATGCTCAAGGACATTTTTAATTACAGTCGATGCTTTTATGAAGAGGCTTAAAACAGGAGTTGGTATTCATTATGCGTAATAAAGCCTGCACGTCATCATATAATCAACCCTAATCAGTTCAGTGAGTGTCTTAAATCACAGCTTAACAGCAGCTCATATTTCCAAGTACAATGACTCTCAGTTTAGCCTGTTTCATATTTAATTTAGTAACTTCCAATAACAAAATAATATTACAGCAGAATGCTCTCACATCACACCTTTAATTAGATAATAAGGTTTGTCTGCCCTTTTGTCATTCTTCCGTCTCTTTTTTTTTGCTCTTTCTCACTTTACAACCTCCTCTCTGCCCACATTGCCCCCCCCCCACACTACTCTGTCACTAGCAATTAGCACAGGGAAGTGACTTCATCCTCTAATGGTTAAGAGAGGAGCTGACAGGACAGCAGACTGTGGCGTATGCAATATGGATGGAAGCCTTCTGCCTGTCTGACTGTGTGTCTGTCTTTTTGTCTGAATGTTCTTACTCAGTGCTTTTGTTAGGTTAGAGATGCTGCAGAGGCTTTTTAGAAGACAAGTCTCTCTGAAGACATAACAAAATTAGTTGACTTAAAAGTTTCAGTCATGTCCAGTGTTAAGGGTTTAGTGGTAAGGGTGCAGATCAGCTAAATCCTCAGCTCGCTTTTTTTGCACATTAAGCCTTATAATAAAGATGTTTATGATCCTTTTCGACGTTTCGAAGAGCTGAAGGTCATTGCTGACATCACCACTGGCTGAAAACGACGGAGGTTAAGGGGCATTTCAAGTGGTCCGACAATCCGTAGAGAAAAGTCCTTTTAAAAGATGAGACAATTGCCAAATGTTTAGTGGTGTCCTCTCATGTACTGACACTAAAACATGAAGTCGAACCTGGAAATGGCTCTTTCAGCTGCTTCAGGAAAAAAACAACAGCCGCTTCTGGCTTATTCGCCCCCGTTTAACTTTGCATATTAGCGCTGGTACCTGAGAGAACACCACTAAACATTTGGCAATTGTCTCGTCTTTTGAAACAGTCTTTTCAATGGATTGTCAAAGCAATAGAAATGCCCCCTTAACCTCTATTGTATTTAGCTAGTGGTGACATCAGCAATAAGCTCCAGCTCTTGTGACTGCGCTGTTTGTCATAATAATTTTATAGAGCCTTGTATTTGATCATTAATAACCTCATTATAAGGCTTATTGTGCAAAAAAACAAACTTCTCCTTTAATGGTAGCTACCTGACTGGAAAATTAGCACCGCAAGCTGTTCATATCTGAGAAAGCCATAAGCAGTCATGGGTCTTCATACTTCATTTCCTCTGTTTTCTCGAGAGCTCAAATTAGTTACCTTGTTATCTTGGGATAACAAAGCACATTTTTCTTGTGATCTCGAGAAAACAAGAGGCCGTTTTCTGGAAATAACAAGATTTTTAGAAACTTTTTTAGAGAATTACTTCAGAGGATATTACGGGGATAATTTTAATGTAACTATGGAGTGACTGTTTTGTTCCACCCTCCAGTCCAGCTTACGTACCTAAAAGTTGTTTGCCACCTATAAAATAATAAAAGAAGGAAAATTGAATGTGACATGTCAGTCATAATATAAAATCTATGCATGTCATGGTGGTGCCCTAAATGCGAATGAAGGTAATTGTAATCAAAACTGTTTCCCCATTTTGTTTTGTTTTTTGTGCTTAAGTTAGTGTGACATGTTTCATTTGATTACCATAGCAGCCCGGATGTAGCTGAGTTGATGACAGAAGTTGATAAATCTGAATAAAATACATGTTAAAAAGTAAATAAATTATCTTTACATCTGGAGAAAATGGCCTTTTGCTTTCTAAAGATCAGGAGATAATTTAACTGGAGATCTCGAGAATATGGAAGAAATGAAATAAAAGAAGCAATGACCGCTTGGGGCTTCCATGCATAGATTTTTATATTGATAAACCAATATTAGAAGAGGATTGAAGCAAGCTTTAATTCATCCTTTCTTTGTTTCTGGCTCACATTTCCTTGAAGTTGGATTAAAAATTGCACTATGTTTTTGTGGAAATCTAGTATGAAAGTCAAGCAGGTGACATTTAACCTGTGCCTGCGCAATTGTGAAAAATTTTGTTTGTTAAAGAATACCAAAATTTGAAAATTAAAGACACAACATATAAGCATTTGTGATCCCTGGAGACCAAAACAGACTCAGATAAAGAATAAATACACATTTTAAAGAATGCTAATTTTGTTAGCTGAATGTGTGAATTAGCAAGTGTTTGCTAGCACATCTACTACATCAACTTTATCAAGGTTATAATACTACTGTGTTGTGTTTGCAGTTGCTTGCACTGCTCCAATATGGGGAAAAAAAGGACTATCTATCAATGTAGATTTAAGTTATAGTGCAGTAAATGTCATTTTGAACAATCTGTGTATCTGCGAAGTGATCGGCTGAATCAGGCATTATTGATGACTTACAAAGCTGCGGTGATTAAAAAAAAAAAGTGAATAGAAGAAGACCTTTCACTTATGAAAAGTCCTTTAATGCCCATTTGACTTCCTGATTTCATTGCCAATAATGTAACATTGTCCAAGTGTCCTGTATCTCCACCCATCCAGGAGCCAGGGCATTGCAGTCCAAATGAATTAGATTCTATTTGTGGCCACATTGCTTTGCCTCTGCAGCAATTCTGTTTCATTCATTCTGCCTGCCTGTGTGTGTTCAGTTGACTGACGTAGGAGGGAGATCGGGGGGATGGAGACACTGATGGAATGGCTGAGGAGAGAAGCAGGGAGAGACAAAAAGACAGCACATATGTGTGTGCGTGTGTGTGTGGATTGATTTTCAGTAGCACTGAAAAAAGTGTGAGTGTGTGTGGAGCTTTGGCCAAAGAGCACTAGACTGTTCGGCTTTAACAGACCTTCAGCTACAGCTGCACTCTAGTGAACCCAGAGATGATCAGCCATATAAACTGGCTATTAAACAGATTACAAATCACAGATTCAGTTTTGATTTTTACTTCTGGTTGCTAAGAAAGGATGAGTAAACCAGCTGAAAGACTTTCTGATGAATAAATTTGAATTCTTTTGTCAGGTACTGGGTGAGAAGCAAAAAGACAGATAAGACTTATGTTGAACCAGAGACTTGACAACACCACTCAAATACAGGGAAAAGCTGGCATTTCACATTAATGCATGAATTAGTTGGAGCACATTTCTAAATTTTTAGTTATCAATGTTGCAACAATATAATAGTGAAGGTCAGGTAACAGGTTAGGTTTCGGCATGAGGACCACTTGGTTAGATTTAGGAAAAATCATGTTTTGGCCTGAAATTCCTCAGTGCGTAAATACAAATGAGGGTGGAAAAAATGTCCAGATGGCTCCAGTTTTGTCAGATAAAATGGGAGGTGTCCTTCTGCGTGGCAGCCATTAGAAATACCACCACCATCGAGGAGCATTTTTTTCCTCGTCATTTTAAAAAGTAGGGTTGTTAAAACATTTTTGTGGATCACAGGTTCAATTTTTTTTAAGTGGCCTTATTTCAGAAAGCAGGCTCAGCACAGCCTAATCCTGATCTCGGAGTTAACTGAGCCTGTGTTTGGAATCTCTTCAGTTTTTCAGTTCCAGAGCAGCTGATCAGAATTAGCTCAATCATCTCTGAGTACATTTAGCCTGAAGGAAGTGCATTCACAGTGAGCACAAAAGCTAACATCAGTGGAGTGCAGATGACGTGATTCACAATGCAATGGCAAAACGCGGAACACGTCATTCTGGGGGGGGGGGGGGGGGGGGGGGGGGGGGGGGGGGGGGGGGGGGGGGGGGGGGGGGGGGGGGGGGGG
>JAQLOL010000014.1:17739909-17756806 GCA_029783665.1 Naso thynnoides | reverse complement strand
AGGTGGAGCCAGAGGAGTTGGATTTTGTCCTAAATTACCCATTTAATGTCCTACTATCAGAATATAGTGACAGTTCCGCAAATATGACTGAATAATTGTTAATAATTCCTACCTACTGCAGCTTTAAGGAGAAATTAAGCCTCAAGTGTAATCCTGGAACAGGTGTTTATGTAACTGGCTCCTGGTGTTATTTTTCTGGGTTTTTCTTCCAGGTCAAGAGCTTCCCTTTCAATTTATGACTGACCTAACATAACTTACTTATGCAGTAGTCCCACACTTCCTGTGTATATCATTGTGTTTTTCGAAGACCAAACAGCCGGAAACCCATTGGGTTCAAGCCCTCATGGGCAACATCCAAGTGGGCCTGGTTGCAGATTAACTGTATGGTTTGTGTGGACGTGACCTACTGTATACTTACAGAATGGATGGCGGGGAAAGAGGTCACTCCTCCAACATGCACCGACTGTTCAACATTTGATATTGCATCCAAGTTGCTTATGGGACGTCCAGTCCCGAGTCTTAATCTTATTCCGAGGCTACTTCCTGTGATTTCCACTCGCTGAAGTCTTTCATTACAAGCTCTTTTTTGCTCCAGGGCCAGTGTAGCTATGCATTACTGTAACCACAGAGGATATGTTGGTTGTAGACTGTGTTTACTATGCATTGTATTTCTATGGACTGAAATGAAGGAATGCGAGGGACAGAGCGAGCACAGACACACACACGCAAGGGATCCAGCTTTAACAATAGGCTTTGCTGAACTGTTTTGCTGGTGACATCAGTTGTTTCTTTTTAAGGGAGCGCTTGCAAAGCCTGCTGTTTTGGACTCACACAGGAAACTAGCATCAAGCTCTCCTACTCCTCCAAGTCTATCTGCTCCCAGACAAATGTGGAATGTCTTTAACCTCTCTCTCGTTTTTAATTCATCCTGTCCTCTTCTTCCTTCCTTATACTCCTCAGCCCCACCACTAAAACAAATTCACTAATATTTGCCTTACTGATCATATTTTGTTGCTGTTGACTTAAACCAAGTCACCCACTGACCTCTGTCCTTTGGTCAACTTCATGTGTTTTCTTTATGGGTGAAACGTTTTTGTAAGACCTCTGGGGTTCCTTTTGTCCCACCCACACAGTGAGCTTCCGCTCTCTTTTCCTTTTGAAAATAATTTGGAGGTTGCAAGTAAACTAAACCTAACATTTAATTCTCCCCCTCTCTCATTACAGCGCCTCCACCACCACAGGAGCAGCTGACACCCATCCAGGCCGCTGAAGGCTGCACCCCTCTCATGTCTCCTCTTTATGTCAACATGGAGGTGAAATACAGCTGGAGCAGGGGAGTCTGAGGTTTGATTACAGCACAGATATTGCTGATGACTAACAGTAAATTCATAAGAACAGCATGTGGCAGCCTGTGGATCAGAGTTTAGTTGGATCTCATGCAGCAGAGTTCAGGGCATGCTGTCATCCAAGCTGTCAGATCTGTCAGAATAATTTTAGTGACTGATCTTGGACCACATATCTGTCATGAAGTTAATGGGGAATGTTGCAAACGGCACCCAAGCCACTTTGTTTTGCAAAGCAAGATTGGTATATTAGGTTTCTTTGACCAAGCAGCTGTTTTTTAGTTCTTCAAGTAATGAGAAAATTGTTTTGTCAATTTAATTTAAATATGAATCAAAGACAAATGACATGTACTTGAGAAAGAACATCAGAAATTTGCATTTGAACCTTTTGTCATAGGAAAAAAAAAGTTCATGTCTCATATTTGTTATGCTAAATAACTTTCACATCATACAAAGCTGGTGTAAAGGTTAGAGGTTTAATATACATGTCCACTTTAGTTCTTCATATACGGGATGAGGCAAATTCAAATACTGTGGGTCAAGTCAAGAACTACCTCAGAGAAGATATGCATCCTTACAATAACAGAAGTTGTGTCCCAATTTCAGTGCTGCATCCTTCAAAGATTGTGTTCGTAGACCGACTGTGTCAAAACAAACAAACAAAAAAAGGCTGTCCCATTTGGAAGGCTCCTTCAAATACTGCAGACAAATTTCTGTGGAGGATCCAATGGGTGGACATTAAAAGCTAATCTATATGTTGAATAACATTCATTATGTTACCATGCAGTTTTCAATGTACACAATGCCTTATTTTGCCATTTACAGTCAAGTTTGTTTAGTAAAGTTTGATGATATTCTGATGCTTTTGACTGGTTATCTTTTTGAATTTCCAGCGCCCCATGTCTGCCATTAACACTGCCTGGTTTAAACATTTGAAAATGGTTAACAGTTGAAAACATACATTAGAAATTTCTAAAAGTAATCAAAAAGTAGTCAAATGTAATAAGTTACATTACTTAGATAAAGTCAAAGAAATAGTTGCATTACTTATTACATTTTAAATAGGATTACTTGTAATTTGTAACCTATTACATTTTCAAAGTAACCTTCCCAACCCTGGTTGTGACGTCAAGTAACGAGAGAATTAGCTTCTGACAAAATCGGGAAATGCTTGACATGAGCATCTCATTTAACAAGGCTTTGGTTTGGCCCTTCCTGAGCTGTGGTCATCAAAAGGATACGGCCCCAAATTCTGACCTGCTGATGATGCTAAAGGAAAAGTCGGGGGATCATCAAAGAGGGTCTCATCTTACAGGGGCCAGGAATGCCGCTATAAAATATTATGACAATCCATCAAATTGTTGTGGAGATGTTCAGACTAAACATGAATAAAAATGTGGACTGATGGACCAACATTGCAATCCAAAAAGCACAGTCCATATGCTACATGCCACAAACATGCCTGAAAACACCCCTCTGACAACATACTGCTCACATCTATTTTGACATTTATTTCACTTATTGATACACAGTGTACAGAAGAAATGAACAAAATAAACAACAGCAGACTTGCTGAAACATTGATGAATGCAGAGGTCAGAGGAGGGCAGACAGGGAAACGAGACAGGGAGAGAGCAGAGAGGCACAATTCACACACATGGTTCTAGTTAGTGGACTCCCATTAAGGACAGTGTGGTCTGGAACAAACTTTACATTTCACAGTTTAAGGGCATTTTAAAGGCACTTCTGCCCGCCACTGAAAGGTCACTTTCAGTCATTTCATGTATGGAAAATACACACTGTGCAACTGAAATATACATTAGAGAACAACAATGGAAAACTGGAATGATGACAAATGGAGGCTGACAGTGGTTTGATGTAATGTATAGGCAGGGAAACAAAGAATGTCAAAGTCCACAGCAACCAGCTTTCAGCTAAATTATAGGTTGTAAATTTGTGGTGATCATAATATGTACATTTCTCGACATTTTCAAATGGAAATGTATAACTTCTGACCATTTGTTTGTGGGAACGGGCTCCCTCGTCACACATATCCAATAATTTCTGCTGTACTTTAGCTATAAGCTAGCTAACCCTAGTTGCTACATAGCTAGCAGAAAAAAAAAGAGAAAAGACTGTCATGACCCTCTGGGCTTGCCTACATAGTCTTGTTTTTTCTGTTCTTGGGTGGTTTATTGAATCATCAAAAAACAGATGTATATTACATAATTATTGGGAAGCGTTGCCATAGCAGGATTTGTGAGTGTGACTTGCTGGCTACGTAGCTTGGTCCCTTCTCAGGCGCTAGCTTACTGTCATACCAGTTGGTGGAGCTTAGTCTCACTTTGAGACTTACAACAATTTGCTGGTATTACTTCATGTTATTACTTGGATTTGCAATGCAGAACTTGCCGAATGAGGTACATTAACACTGTTATATTGGGAAGTAGAAGATGTACAACTTGCAACACTGCTGGGCTACATGGACAGCTCCACAGTGTATGTCTTGGGGGAAGGGAGGGATCTGGTGCCTTTGTGTCTGGGTTTCAAGTTCCTCGTTTGAGAAAAATAAAAAACATCTTTGCTTTTCCGTGCCTGACTCCAGAGGATCCCTAAATAAAAGAGACCTGAGCACTTTCACTCTCAGTCACCAAAAGTAAGTAAACAAGGAAAGGTATGTGGGATTACAGCTGATATGGCTTCTGGCTCATATCCTATCTCAAACAACAAAACCCCCCAAAGATCTGAAGTAAACCAGGACTTACACTAATGTAAAACAGTCCAAACACCCATCTTAGCTTTCCTCCTCTTGGAAATGAGGTGCCAGAGCTGTTTGCAGCCTTTTAAATTTACAGTATTTGTTTGTTTTCCAGAAGAGTGTTAGCCTACATGTTACTCCATGTTTTTTTGTGTGTCGCTAACAGTCTGCAGTTGGCACCAGATAAAAGGGCTTGCATGGTCTCACGTACTTGCCCGTGGGGTGGGGGTCAGGAAGCTAATCGCTACTTTCATATCAACCCTGTGGAGTTGTGGTCATTATAAACTGCAGTCTGACACAGAAAACGACTGATCGCAGATGTTGTTAGGCAGATAATGACTGTGACCACACTGGAGGTAAATCACATTTGAAAATGCACAGATTCACATCCAGTCACAATGGATGTCTTTAATTAACTTAAAGTCTCTTCTTCATAAATCTGCCTACCCTGGAATGGGTTTCCCACAATTCACTGTGTGAGTTTTACTGGCTGACTTATGACATGTCAAAGACATTATAGGACCTCACAGAAACCAGCATCACTTGACCTTGATATTTTAGGTTAATGCATAGAACCTTTAGGAATTTCAAAATATTAATGTATCAGAAGCCAGACTATTTGTGAATTAATAGGAATGGTTATTTTTTTGGGAAATGTCTTAGATAAGATGACAGATAGGCCTTCTTATCTAATCTCTCTTGGCTAGAGCCAAGAGGCAATCAGCTGAAGTCAGGAAAGTCCCGAAGCACAAGTTCAGAGTTTAAACCCGCCCACTTGATTAACTAACACATTTCTAGTTTGTTTTACCCATTCAGAAATGAAAAAAACAAACAAACAAACAACGCATTTGAATGCATGTTATAAACATAGGCTATATTTTTGCATGGTAAACAACACCCGCTCATCAAGAACCAGTTAGGCCAATAGCCATTAACTTCCCCTAGCCATGTTAGCCAACTAGCTAGCTGGAGCCAGACTTGCTGTTTTCTTTTGCTTTCACTTTTTGAGCAAAGCACATCAGCTTATACTGTTATTTTTATGCTTAGCATACAGACATGAGGCCAGTATTAACTCTATCTCTCTTTATCTCTTTATCTCTCTAACTTTACCTCAGCCAGAGTAAATTTGGCTCTCAGTGACTATGATAACCATAAATGGTTGAAGGTCGACAAAAACTGACGTTTTGGGTCGGAAGTAGGGCCCGCCACCGACCCAAAGTTTTGTATTAGTATTGATGAGCTGGGTTTCCCAGTTTGTTAAATACTGACAAGCCGAACATGCGACTCAAAAATCAACTATTTCTACAGAGTAGACCTTTAATATTCTGGTACCAGGCTGCTAATCTAAAATAAAAGTTGTTTGTAATGAACACGCCGATCCCCTCCGATTGTCATGATGGACAAATCTGGTCTAAATCAGCACTATCTTGCAACCAGTTTTCTATTGAATTCAAAGTTTAAACCACAGGGTTCAAACAATGGTGCAAAAGAAAAACTGTCAAATATTCCAGTATAGATTTCCTTTTGCATCTTGGTCTTGTAAAGGAAGATATATCAAAGAATATATAAAATCGTATGTACAAGAGACATTAGCCCTTCACAAACCATCTGAATACAAAATAATGCACTATAAATAGACAATAGTTTTTACATAAGACACATTTACTAGTGGTGTGTGTGTTTCTCTCATAGCTGCTGCTCCTCAAACAGTATCTGAGCGTACACTGTGCCGCTACATGATGCCTTGGTTTCTGGAATCGGTTTCACCAGATCCAGCTCTGCGTAGGTCAGATTTTCCTCCACTATTTTCGGCTGGAAATGTGAGGATAGAGGAGAAAGAGGGCAGAAGGAAACAATAATGAAGGAAAGGGAGATGGAAAGGGGGGGAAAGGGTATCAGTTTTTGGAAAGTGAGCAGGAAGGTTGAGAGGGATTTTTATGTCAAACTCCATCATTAATCTTAAGTACCGTCAGACATCTTGTAAACTGAGTTAGAGCTGAACCCTAACCATCAGTTTAGTATGCTTTTTATGGTGAGAAAGGAATACTTTTAAAAGCTAAATGTTCTCCTCTCCATTCTCCTTGGTTTCCCTCTGCTTTACAGCCTTGGTTTAGTAAATGTGAGTGGGCTGTGTGCAGACGTTACCTTACAGAATTCATGGGTTTTAGCTGCCAAAATTCAATAACCTCCCGCAGCATTCTTTGTAATTAAAGTTCCAAGTTGCCACAGTGACAATTTCAGAATTAAACTTGGGTTATGTGGCACATTTTGTGACATTTTGTGTTACGTTTGCTTGTAGACATTCCCGTCCCATTCTGGTCGTTTTTCATTGTATTTGGTGCAATAACAACTACAGGCTGTTGCTATGAATCCCTTTGCTTTGGAGTTTTAGGCAAAAGGTAGAAATGAATATGTACTGCAAGAGAAGACTTTTTTTTCAAAATCATGTATGCTGCATATACATAGGAATGATACACACAGATAACTTGGTAACAGTAAAGAATGATGATGAATGAAGAATACACGTTACTCACCAAAACTAGCTTCCTTGGTTGAGGTTTTAAAAGTTTGGGTTTCCGTGTTTTGTCTCCAATGGGAGCTGCAGGGACAAATGGCGTCCTTTAGCTTGATGATTTGATTTTATTGCAAGCATACTGGACACAGTGTAAAACAGCTAGCTCGATTCTGACCAGCAGTAACAAAGTCCTAAAACATTTCCAAAATTCAGTGATTGACATCTTGTATCTCGTTTGTTTTAACCATAGGGAAAAAAGTAAAAGTCACTGTTCAACCATTCAAAGGGAATGAATGTGCAGATGATTTTTCCAGTTATGTAGTTTCTGATAGTTGCCTAGCAACAGCTGGTAAAGTCCAGCACAAAACCCCTCCTAAAATGGCCAAATGATGCTTTTTACACTGATTTTTTAAAATTAAAAACATAAAATTTCATGTGGTAACTGGTGACCTTTTAGAGCTAATTAATGCTAATGTTTCTCTTTGAATGCTGTTTGTGTAATCAGGCAATTGTTTGCTGACAAGATCTTCAAAACAGCTCAATAGAGCGGTGTTATGTCAATCTAGTGGGCCAAAAAACAAACAAACAAACAAACAAAAAAATAAACAAGTAATAGCCTACTGCTTTAATAGCCTCTTATCACTCTCCCTGCATCTCCCTCTAGCATCTTATACAGACGCACAAGTCACAAAAGACACCTGCAATGTCTGTCTGCAGAAACATTAGGAACGCATAGCAACTGCTGCACCTTACTGGTTGTTTAAGGGGCAACAAAGTCCCGAGAGGAGCTAAAGGATTGATGTGATAGCGTAGATCACACACAGGACTTGGAATTAAAACTGACATCAATAGTCCTATCACCTGGCTGCGACAATTGTGGCTGTTTCACAGGGGGTTTTCTGGCAGGCCAAACACAGATGCTAAGGGGGGTTTCCAGTCCAATAAAGTGATACCAAGGGGTCCTGACCAAGTTTGCAATATGAGAAGTTGGGAGTGAGAATGTGTTGGCTCACATCAGTTGCACGAAACAGCAATGCTAAAATTCTTCCAAAACCCCAAACAGCAGTTTCTTCTTGTCAACACAGTTCCTGCTTAAATTCTTACATCTTAGACATGAGTTGCAAGGAAACTTAGGGATTTGGAAGTTCTACAACAGGATACCCAACCTGTACTGAACTCAATATAACTTATGTTTTTTGCTTACAGTGAAAAAAAATTAAAGCATTCCATAAAGGATCAACTGTTGACCTCTCAAGCCAGCACATATTCCTGTTTAGAGAGACGAGCAGAACAAAATGTTCCGAGAGCAAATCTCTGTTTGGACTGATGCTCGTGCTCATCTATTCATGCTGTACTGTAAATGAGCAACTTGTGAGTCATGTCTTTTGTTGACAAGACAAGGCTTAATCTTGATTGGATACTTTCCATCCAAACAAATTAAAAAAAAAAATCAACAACATGCTTTGACATGTTTAAGACAAAACTGCAGGCGTGAATGCATCTAGGGACATTTGTTTACCTTTTGCAGGTATCTCTGGTGGTACCTCCTCCTGGTAGTCTCTGCTCCTCTTCTTCCTATACCTCCTCTCCTTCTTTGGCAGAGCAGGAGACACACTGACCACACTGGTTACTGTTTCTCCTGAGCTGGAATGAGACCATATTTACAGAGATTCAGTGCAGTTAAGGACATTTGCATGTTTTTTTTTAGATTTTTGTTTGTTTGTTTGGCTGTGTGTAAGGCTTTGTCTTCCAAAAAATCCTACCTGTTCTGACTGCTTTTGACCAAGTGGTAATTATCTGCAGAGACACAGCACATTTTAGAAATGTAATATTGAGTTTGACAACTTAATGGAATAATTACAGAAACATGATAACAAAGAAAATGGAGACACAAGAACCAGATTGACAAGGTCAAAGGTTAATGGGGAGTTATCTTGATGTTGCGGCTAACCTTTTAACCTCTGCTTCCTCTGTATGTACTGGCAGGTTACTGTCACTGTGAACATGCACATACACAGCAGCCCCACTGAGCAGATCAGCACTGCACACAGGTATACATCTAAAACACAAAGACACACATGTTAGTCAGACAGTGCCGCATGCCTTTTCTTTGACCCGACAACAAAACCTAAAAGAAAAAAGAAGAACATTTGCTGAGCTATTTAAAGTGTGTACTATATTCTTTGGGTTGGACTATTTTTGTCTGGCAAGGTCGGTGCCCTGCCAGTCCCCCCCCCACGCACACACACACACACCATTAAACACACTAAAAATATGATGACTTACCTTCAAACAAGCTCCACAGACTTTCTTTGGCCTTGGGGGCTGGTAGAACATGAACTACACGGAGAGAAAAAGGGAAGAGAACCATGTAAAGTTCATAGTCATCACTGTGCCGCCTGATTACATGCTGGCTAGAGTTTAAATAAGGCTAATTGTAGGAAGACAAGGAGCTGGCAGAGGTTGGTCTCCACCCTGCCTGACCCTGTCTCTGAATTCCTGACTCAACCTGAACCTTTACTGGATGAAAATGGATACAAGGCTCACGAACTTAGACATCAATAGAGTGGTAAAGTATTCAGGTATCTGTAATCCAGTTAACACAAATATCAATACTTTCTACTTATTACATATTAAAAAAGGCTTGTTAATTGTGCCCATACTTCAAAAAATCAAGACGGATTTGAGCCCAAATGGACAAAAACACGTAAAAATGATCATTAAAGCGATATTTCACAGCAATTTGTGTATCAGTTGCTCACCCTCAGATGTTTTGAGTTGGTGAAAATGTTTTTCCCTCCAGCATTATTCCATGGCAAATAGGTTTTTTTCCAAAAATATGAGCCACTTACTTTGGCTGCTTTTTGCTGGCAGTCTATGGAGATACAGTTTAAAAACATCAAAACCATCAAATACAACCATGCAAAAATCTCAAAAGTTTTTCATGGTTTAATCCAAGTCTTCTTATGTGTCATGGGCTCAATACTTTTAAAACACTGTTATTTTATTGTTATTTAAACTCAGGAACTTATAAACACAAGAGGGAGCCTTGTTCCGGGCGTTGAATTTGCTAGTTTTTGGGGCAAAATAAAAGTATTTTGGAAGTATTGAGCTGGCAATGCAATAAAGAAGACTCTGATTATATCACATCAAGCTTTTGAGATTTTTGGATGGACATTTATTATTTGTGTTTAAACTGTATCTCCATAGACTACCAGCAAAAGCAGCTGAAGTGAGTGGTTCGCATTTTTGGCAAAAGTCTATTAACCGTGGAATAACGCTGGAAGAAAAAATAAATAAATTCAAGGCATCTAAGAGTGGGTAACTGAGAAACAAAAACTGTTTTGCGGTGAAATATCGCTTTAAGTCATGGCCATAAAAGAGTGTATTCAGGATAAAGTTAATCAGTCATGGTATTATGGTATTTGTAGAAAAAATGTGATGTCACCTGCCATGACTAATTATGGTTGCTAAGCTTTAACTGGCCAATTTGATAAGACGGATTTAGCGAATAGTCATCTCAGAAAAAAACTCTTGAGTGCATGTCATGAAGAGAAGTTAGTTAAAAGAGATATATGGGAGCATAAATTACATAACTTTTACAACCCAAAATATATCATAAGAATAAGAGCACCAACGGGGAAAATGCCTGTGAATGCAGCCGTAACGTGTGTAATGAAAATCCCAGCTATGTGCTGTTTTGTCCAAACAGACTGCAAAAAAATGTTTCCTATACTCAACCTGAAATCTCACCCCACACACTCACTCATTTCTCCACCCCATCTGACCACAGCAGTCTTAACACCGCTGTACTCTTGCTGAGCTGGTGGTAGGAAGCTCGTGAAGTGACACCCACCAGGACATCTTGAAATACCCCAAACCGCCAGCAGCTGACGACAGGCAGGCTCGCCATGCGGCTGGAGACTTTCCCACAGACTGGCTGACCGACCAACTTGCCATAAAGATGCTTTGGATGATTTAAAATCATCTACGCATAAGAAACTATGCTAATGATCCTGCATCAGTACTTCTGACAAGTCTTTGTATGTAAAACCATTTTGAAACCCCAAACTCCAAAAACTTTCCAATTACAACTTTCTGGGAAAAAAAAAATAAGATGAGATTTACAGCCAGAGCCATAAAGCTGTGTGAAACAGTCTAAGCATGAATTAAACTGCCAAACATCACATAAAGCAGTGTGATGTTTACTGCAAAGCATGCGGTTCTGAAGAAATGCAACTCGAATCCAAGAAAAGAGTTTCTTCAAGATGCTACATCATGCTTATATGCTAAAGTAGAATTACTCATTCTGCTACAGGCTAACAAGGCCGGCAACCAAAAAACAGCACCTTTCACAGAGGCAGTATACTAAGCAATACCAAAAATTGCAATAAAACACAGCTCTATTATCTCGCCTATCCCCTGTCAGTTGCTTTATGTTGATATCAACAACAGAGGAAGTGAATTTTTCTTAGACTTCCACATAGATCCCTCTCTGCTGTTCGATCCCTCAAACAAGGTGATCGACATTTTCACCTTGTTAGCTTACGACAGTGGTAGTTTTTATAGACCTGACAGTCCTCAGACTGTTCTCCACTGGGAACATACCTTTGAATTTGGTTCCCTTCTGTGAAACCACTAACCCTACACTGACCATATGTGACCTACATTCTGCTGTTGCTCTTAATCACTTTTAAAGGGAAGATAGGAAAAAAGAAGATCCTACTACTACTTTTTTCTTTTACCACCACTTTTTTACTACTTTTTCCCCAAATGTTTATTTTTAAATATGAGTAGGTTTGCATGGCTTTGCTAAATCAAGGCCTGCCCTTCATCGTAGTCAAAATGAAAACACATTTGATCAGAATTACTTTGTTCCTCAGCTTGATGCATGTGCTTGCCAAACCAAAATTGCCATTAATCAAAACTAGATAGAAAAATAACAAATAGAAGATGGAGGGATGATGAGCAGCAACAGAGTCGAATCTTTCCCTTCTAAATACATGTGGGCTGTTTTCACTCGCTAGACCACTGGACAACTCAGCTGAAAGTTTGCTAACAGTATTGCTGATCAAGCTACCTAGCTTAGCTGGTTTGTTGGCATGATTGTGTTGACTTCCTGGAGTATAACAAATAACTAAAGCTAGCCTTTTTACTGAAGGCTACACAACTTTTTAATCTTAAACTTTATCAGATATTTTGTTATTTTAAAAGAAGTGTGTGAAGTCTCATACTAGACGTCTTGGCTTGCTTAAATGTAAAAACTTTGCTCACGCTGTTGTTGATCAAGCTACCGAGCTTAACTAGCAAGACTGTGCATGAATATGCTGCTGACTTCCTTGAGTTTGACAACTACTAAAGGTATTTACCGCAAATAAACTTTATTTTTGTAAACCCAATAATGTTGATAGATTGTGAAAAGCAAACTTAAACTTGTGCTTGGAGTAAAGGTTCTCTTTTATGTTCGTTACAGCGTGGATCTTTAACTATAAACTTTTGGTGTAACTTTAACACATCATTGGTAGACATAAAATGTTTTTGGACTGCAAGAACCACTTAAAAGTTGAAAGGACATAATTCTAAAAAACTCTGGTTTTATTGTATCCTCACCACAGTAGTTACAGTTCTTAGAACTGCGTTTTGAGGAACGTTTTAGCTTCAACTCCAGAGTTGGTACTTTCGCAGCACATGAGGAACTATAGCGACCCAGTCTAAAGCTGTATTCAGACCAAATCAGGGGGTTGGGGAAAAATGTAGGTTTTCTCATTCATTTGAATGAGGCCCAACCGTTTAAGCTGCGGCGGTCTGAGCTGCAGCCGCTACAGCCGAAAAAGTTGAAATCCGCTCAACTTTTTCGCTGGATGGGGGAGGAATAGGGAACACAATTGGACATCACACAACAGGTCCCGTTATGTTAATTAAATGACACTTACATTGGACAACCCTGTTGCGTTTCTCCAGACCACCTGATTTGGTCTGAATTCAGGAGCCAGCGTCAGCAACCGCCATTTTTAAAAGCTTGTCAGCTCAAAGCACAAGAACCAGAGCGTGTAACGAGATTGTTGTTGTTTTGTTGTTGTATCTTCTCTGAGATTAAATGAAGTTCAGTACAAGATTCTGTAACACTATCACCACATACTAGACAAAAGTGTGGAGTTGTTGTTGTTGTAAGTTTTGCAAAAGTTATGTTGTAAGTTGAGCAGAAATGATGTTAGTATAGCCTACCAACTGCTGGACAGTTTATGTAGCTTATGTAGGGGGTTCCTGCTGGTGGTGTGAATGCCCACTGGAAAAAAAGCCCTTGATGGGGTTTAGTTCCCCAGGAACTTCCCAGTGGACAGTTCCTCTCAAACAGTTCCCAGAACTACTTAGACCGAAAACAGCTTCAGTGAATTTGGGCAATTTTTTATTTATTTATTTTTTTGCGAAGCTTGAATTAAAGATATTTTTATACTAACACCAATATGGTAATGTTCCCTTTTCTTCACATAGTCATTGTTCATTAAAATCTTTACAGATCCGTAGCAAAGACACTGATGCATGGAAACAAAGGCTGCAAAGTTTCTGGGTAAAATATAATTTCAAACTGATATTTTCCGCTTGTTCAAAAAGGCAGACGTGCTAAATCAAAAACCCACCCTTTCTTCACAGTAAATTTTTCACAGCGTAAATCTTGATAACATCTACAGGATGACGTTTATGTGGTGTTTTTGCCCCAGGCTCCGTGTAGATCTGTCCGTACGGCAGCTGGACATGTTGGAATAATCAGAAACGGGTAATCTGGTGTGCTCTCTGCCATAAAACTGACTTTAATCCTCATCTTTAAAATGTCTTCTTTATACATTAACTTTTAAATGGCAGAAGAGTGCATCAAACTAGAGTGGAAACATTAAAACAAACCACTTTTTGTTCAACAGAGGCACAGAGTCGCATTCATCTGCTGACTGTATTTCAGATTTGTGGCTCTTCTTTGCGCCCCAACAAACTAACTGTAAACATCAATACACAGATGAAGACTGAAGTGAATAATGATCCTCTGTGTCTTTACCATCACTGCTCTAACTTACTGTATTATAAAGGACGAAGCTATGAATAATCCACCCTTTCACTTCCTGTTGTGTCTTTCTATTTGCTCACTGTGTTCCCATTATGGCCATAAGCAGTCCTATTTGTTGGCTTCTTGTTCATACCAGTTGTCCCTTTTCATATATAGAGCTGCAGTAATTTTTATTTTCATTTTTGCTTGACATGATTCCGATAGAAGTCCTAAATTTTTGTGTTCTCACTATACTTATCCACGCCACATCCATGTACTGTGTCGTCGCCCACATATGTCATAGAAATACCTAAAAGTTCAGTTTGTTTTTGCCAACAGGAGGCTGTATCCACACTGAGCCCTGCCCTCGGTTTTTCTGCTAAACCTTCTGACCTGTCTGGATGTGTTTGTTATAGCAGTAATAAGCAGAGTAATGGGACTTTTGTATGCGAGACAGATTGTGGAAACACCTGGTCACCTAATGTTATCCGACCGCAGGAATTCCATCGGTCAGACGTCACAAAAACACACTTGTGCACATAAAGTCTCAGTCATCTGGTCTTTCTCGTGTGAAGTGGGGACCAGGAGCAATGGTCCCCAGGGGGGGTTTAAGCCCTCAGATGTGTGGCTAATGTTTATCATAGCTGTCAACTCTTGGTGTTGATACTGGGAAGAAAAACCACTGCCAGCTGGTCCACTGAGCTAAAAAGGTTTAGTTTTATTAAGTTTTGCTCAAACTTTGGCTCTCCAATACAATCATACTGCCTAGAGCTGGGTTACTGTATTTTAAAATGTCTGGTATTAAGAATTTATAATTCTGATGATGATGAATGATGGCGGTATGAAGTTTGTGTTGCAGACATTAACTGAGCAGGAAGAGTCTAATAAAGTGTGTAATTTTGGTGCATTATGGGGAAGGTCCAGCATTTTTGGAGCTCCTCACACCACAAACTTAAAGTCATTAGGCTTTTAAACATTCTTTTCATAAATCTGTCTTTCACATGTCCTGCAGCTTTTTGGAGGTATGGTGTGATAGTTGGTAGAGTTAACCTTTAGGCTATGATGCACCTTTTTGGTATCTGGATTTTACATTTCAGCTAAACAAAGATGTGTTTTGCTTCCTACAAATATTCATTCATATATTTCGACCATTTGCAACAAAAATGTCAGTATTCAAAATACTATCTGAAAATATGCAGCAAAAGTTGAACAAAATCCCTTGGAACTAAATGAAGTAGAGTTTTAAAAAACAGATTCTGAAAGACAGATTTGGGATTTGTCTTCACAAGTTCAGCTATAACTTAAACTGATTTCTGCTTTTTTCTTCATTTAATGTATAAACAATGTGATCTGCTCACAATAAGGTGGTCCTGTGTGACACGAATTGTAAACATGCTAATGGGGAAATTACAGCCTTCAATCAAATTTGATGTTTAAAAAAAAAATAGAGTTGCAAATAGAAAATCATAATTCATGTGTAACAAGTTTGATATCCAAATTGTAGGCTGCAGATCTGTATGTGGAGTTTAACCATGTGGTCTTTTAGTCTCATTCAGAATTTTAGGCTTCCCTTCACTTCTGTTGAGTCGCTGAAAGTAAATTAGGTCATTTTTATTTTCTACATGTATTGCTGTTTGTGTCATAATTGCAGTATCCATCCAGAAATGTCACCGCAGGCCTCTTTAAAAATAATGTCTTTAAAACCACAATGGACTGGATAATAATAGTTGTCCACATCCTGGACAAAGATAGGTTAAGAGCCAGACACGAGCCAGCTGCCCACTCGGCTGTCACTGCAGACAAACATTCGAACTTCACCTTCCTCAGCACAACTATCTCTTGTTCCATTTCTGCTGAGTCCCTCTCAACTCCGTCTGTTCTACTTTTGGGAGGGAAACTCCACATTAGAGCCAATGTCAACAGCTCCCGGCAGGGACTTTGTGTCTGCCTGGGCCCAGACTTGGCTGTAGATACCCCAAAAGTCACAGCCTGTAGGAACGCTTCCATGGAAAATATGGTAAGCAAGGTCTTGTTAAAGACTGGCGGTACTGCAGCAATGAGCTTGAATAATGAATTGTCTTTAGAATGTTGCAAGGACAAAACTTTGTGATGCATTCATTCTAAAGAAAAAACATATTCAAAGCAGCAGCTTCACATAAATGCCTCTCAAATTGCTGTCTTTGCCCCAGTATTCTGTTAACCCTTTCTCTGTGAAGAATAAGCACAAAGAAAGTGGCACACTTCCTCACTGGCATGTGCATCACTGATGAAGGGTATCCAAGTATTCTGCTGTTTTCAAACAATCAACTGGAAACATCAGAGTCAGCAGGAGAAAACTCTTTTTTTTTCCACTTAGAGCTAATGTTAGCTTAATTAGCCACATACAACTGCTAAAATTTGCCATTTCTCAATTTAGCTGCTGGCTAGAAATGAGAAACCTGCTGCTGAACTTCTGACTGAACTTGAGGCAGCATTGTTTCTTATTCTTATTCCCCGTATATTAATTGTAAATGGCATTCTCAATAGAGTGCCGAAGTGCTGAAGTGCCTAAGCCGTGGGACCTTAAATCAGAAAAAAAATGAATGGTAGTCAATGGAGATTTTATTTTTTTTTATCCTGTTTGCCTTGTTCCCTGAACTACACATATGACGGTTGGAAATTTAAAAGATCATTTTTCGTGTAAAGAAAGTTGAATTTTGTCGCCAAACAGTAAAATAAAACAACGTTTTTTGTGAGACCGCTCAGTGAACTGTGTCTCATCCCGGACAATATATGTCATCAGGACAGACATGGCCATTAGCTTGGCAGATTTCACTGCGTTTTTCCAGGACAAGAGGAAAAGTACTAAAAGAGGTGAAAACCATTATAAATCGGGTCATGCTGAGAGCTGCAGCTACTGGAAAGAGAAGTTAGTCTGTTCTGTGAGTCAGAGGAGGGAAAATGTTATGACGTCAGTTACGCGACTGGTGTTGAAGTCTTTATAATTACGTATTTTCACAAGCTAATACATCGACCGTTTGACAACAAACTTTCTTCACATGAAAAATTGTCATTTAAATTGACCAACATCATATAGGTAGTTTAGACATCCCAACTCTCCCAGAAGTTCTGGGAGTCTCCAGCACGCCCTCAAATGAGATACAATCTCCCAGAATCTAGAGCGAGTGAGCAAGAGCGCGTGTGCTGGAGTTACTGCGCGTGTGTTACTGTCCATGCATCACGCGTGTCAGAGAGAGAAAGCATCC
>JAQLOL010000014.1:17710374-17728096 GCA_029783665.1 Naso thynnoides | reverse complement strand
CTATTATTATGCAGCACTATAGGTGCATTATAACCATGTAAGATTACTTAAGAAATGTAATAGGTTATGGATTACTAGTTACCCTCCTTAAATGCAATAAGTTATGTAACTATTTCAATTACTTTATCAAAGTAATGTAACTTATTACATTTGATTACCTTTCTAAATTGTAACCATTTTCAAATGTTTAAACCAGGCAGCGGCAGATTTGGGGCACTGCAAATTCAAGCAAGAGAACCAATCAAAAGCATAAGAATAGCATCAAACTTTGCTAAACTGCCTTAATTGAAAATGGCCAAAGAACACATTGTGCACATCAAAAATATGCCAAGCAACAAAATGAATGTTATTCAACATATAGTTGAAGCTTTTAACGGAAAATATTGAGATGTAGCCCCCTTTGTTATCATTAACATTTTCATAAGTAATTGTAATTTAACTACACATTCTTTCTCAGTAACTGTAGCTGATTATAATTACATTTATTTTGTAATTAAATTACGTAATTTTGTTACATGTAACTAGTTACTCCCCATGACTGATTATAACACATTATAAGTAAGTTCATAATGCATTATAGATGCATGCTTTAAAGTGTTACCAAAATTTAAAAAGCTGTTTTATTACAAAAAAGTAATGCAAAGCTTTTGTTATGCTGCCTGCTAATTAGAATGCACACAACAAAAAGATATTTTTATTTAAAAAATAATGATAATTTTTGCTGGAAGTCACAATGTTTCACTGTCACTAGATCTCCATTTATGTGCCTCAGCTGTGCTATCGTTACCATAACTGGGTTTAATAGGCTGTCAGTCCTGAAGGCCAGTTACTCTCTTTGCCTGTGTGTCCTAATCCTCAGTGAGCATAAATGAGCCTGAGCCAGGCTGCTCGCTAACTCTCTGTGGCTCCACAGCCAACAAGGCCACATGTGTGTGTCACTCATCATGACATAAACAAAGACTGAATATTGATGCTGGCAGACTGAACTTCATTTTTAGGCGTCTGTTGTCCCACTTGAGTGTCTGTCTGCCCTCAGTTTTTAAACCTGTTTTTTGCTGTTCTTGTGCTTCAGTGACATACGAGCCAAAATTTCAATAGTTTTGGTCAAATCTTGCATGAATCTGAAGAGCATGAAATAAACTCGGCATTGTTTATATTCACCGTATGCTATCAACTGTTAAGCTGTCAACAACTAAGCCATTAACATTAGCATGAAAGGGTAGCCCTTTTGATAGTAAGATTAAACAGAAAAAGCTTGAAAAAAAAGCTTTTTTCAAACAGTTCCCAAAATATTTTTTTTAAAAGTGCTGTATCAGAAATTAAGAATAGTCTGCCTTTACCTGTCATTATTCAGCTTTATGGAAAAAAAAAAAGTCTGTTTTTTTAAAGATTTCTTTACCAATCACAATCATTTTGGGCGGAGCTACACTCATGCAACAATGTGATTCTGACATTTTTGGGGAAGGACCTAGCTGCTGACAAGATGGCAACCTCTGTCTCTGTCAACTGACAGGAAGTCACATGACCTCCTAAGTGGAAGTTTGTAGCGTTAGCCAGCTCTGGTGCTAGCAATGGCCTGTGTTATATTTTCAACTTGTGGCAGCTAGTCAACTACCACCATGTAAGATGCTAGCATAACATTAGCCACTGACACTACTTAAGCCAACGTAACTGGCAAATAAATGATTCATCAACAGTTTATGTCCAGGTTACAACAAACAATGCCTTTGCCGCTAACTCAACTTGTTATGCTGACATAAATATGAAGTTGGGAATAGTAGAAAATGTATCAGTAACATTTCACATTAGCATGTGTGCTGACAGATGAATTTCTGTTATGAAGATCAGTTAGTGAGCAAAAACAAAAAGAAGAGACCACGTGGAGACCACGTAACTGACAAATAAATTACTCAACAGTTAACGTCCAGTTTACAACAATGACTTTGCTGCTAACTCAACTTGTTATGCTAACATAAAATTCGCAATAGTAAAAAATGTATCAGTAAATTACACAGAAGACAAACTTTGCTGTGAAGGTCATGAGACTTCCTGTCAGTTGCGGAGGCAGAGGTCACGATGTCTGCTAACATTGCTTCAGGTAACTACTCTTGGACATTTGTTAGAAGCAGACAATAGAATGCAAAGAAAAGAATCAACCTCACAGTCACCCAGTGGCAGGGTTAGACCTACATCTGGTGAGTCAGACAAAAAATTCAACAACAAAAAAACCCATCATTCTTAAATCTCAAGTGACTGATGAACTAGCAAGAAAACATGGCATTAGTTTGCACATGTCAGAAAGCCTGTATACTGCTTTGTCATTGGTTAGAGCTCCTGTGTCCTAGGTCACTCAGTGGTTAGCCTGAAGCATAAACAATGAAATGTATGCAGAAAATGATCAAACTACAAACAGTACTGGACAGCTCCAGAACATTTACTAACTGATTAATCACTAAAAGCTACTTGCAAATACTGTTTTCTCTATATACTCACAATGGAACCACCTTAAAAGTAAAACTGGGCCAGTTCAGTTCACAACTTCTGTTATAACATGGGTTAGCTTTTTGGCTCGGCAAGCATTTGATGGATGGAGGCAAACAGACAGGTGAGAAAGAGGTTACAGGAGGAGGTTTCATTTAAGAGAAGTGTGGGCCCATCTGAGGCCTTATTCTGGGCAAGATATGAGGCAGACAGTAAAAGAGAAATGCTCTCACATAACCTGTCTTTGCTAACAACATGACATTCCCACACAGCAAGTAAGTCTATCTCCTCAAAATGCAGGGACTTTTCCCTGTTAAAAATGAATCCATATTAATTGCAACTGCAGTAATTTGATCTTTTGGAATTAAAGAACAAACAAACAAACAATTAAAAAAAAGTATTTGCAACCTATAAATTTTTATCCATACATCAAAGGAGAAAAGCTTTAATAGGGTTACTCTGCAATCTAATAAATGAGCCTTGACTGAAACATGGTGCAGGTTTACAGTGGTAGTAAATTATATTGTATATTACGGTTTTGGCTGAAAATAGCACGTGTTACTCCCTTAAAGCTGGTCAACTTACATGTGTAAGCTTCATGTTTAACAGATAGCTGAAGTGTGTAAGGTGCAGTCAGCAGAGACAGGCTGTTACCTTAAGAAATCCAACTTGACTGAAATAGACTGTCTCAAATATGGCACCTTGATGGAGTTCTGTAGATGCTGGGGACATGGAGTTGTTTGGGGTAAGACTGAACAGAAATTATTTTTTGCTTTCCAAACTCATTTTATGACCATAATTGAAGCAAACGCAACAGGTCATTGTGAAACCAGATGCACATTAATATGCTAACCAAGATTAAATTAAGAAGTAGAACAACAATCCATAACATTAATTGTTAATATCCAAGCAGTAGGTCAAACACATCAATTCCCCAAAACATTTAAAACCAAGGTGGGCCACACAGTAAACACTCACTTTTGCCTTTAATAGAATTCACAGGGTCAACGTTCCCATGTGACCTCATCCATTGACTTCCTCTGACTCACAATGGGTCAACAAAATGCCCCCCCTTTCGGCTTAATCTCACAGCAACAACAGCTGCAATGGCCCTAAAACTAGACCATGCAGTCACACACCTTCATTTCCACAACATGGCTTACAAACACAACTTGAACCACAGGAACCAGCTCAGCCCCACGATAGTCCTATCAATCAGCAGTCATATGCCTCCAGCCCCAGATCTCCACTTCAGGGACTGTCGAGCAAATTTAGAGATGTGTGATGCAATGGGCTATATCAGATAGCTTGTTTCTCTGGGTGACAGAGGCAAAATGAGTCCCAAGCTAAATGTTGGCCAATGATGCTGGCAACTAGGTAAGTTCCTCCCCACCATATTGTATTCACCAAGACCCAAATGATAAATGTCTTTTCTCTAATGACATGTAGGCCCTCTCATCTTTTAAAGGTGCCTAACAGAGAAGAGAGGGTCCATTAGGGGAACCTATCAGCCCTCACTGCATGGTTACAAAAATAACCAATGACAGTGTCCATTTCATCCTGCTGGCCTGTCGTGCCCTGCCACTTGACACCGATTGGTTATTCCAAAGTGAGCTAGCTAACTCCATTCTGTGTTGCCTCTCAGTTTGGCCACACGGACTTGTGCGTCTATTTTGGTAGCTTCTGAGCTTTCTGTCAGGACCCTGGCCGCACCAGTGCATTTGAACATGGATCTGAAGGCTTGACTCAGTCTGGTGTGTTTTCGTTGTTTCTTTAACTGCAGGTGAAAAAGTCCTTCTTTTTAAACCATGAATGAAAACCGCTAACTAGAAGTTTTTCTCAGCAGGTGTTTCTGCACTGGATTCTTGGATTCTACACTGAGGATTTTTGAGAAACTACACTGTCTAGGTTGGACATTTGGACTCAGCATGAAAGATCCATCTTAAAGGTGAGAGAGCTGTGTGATTTTAGAAATGTTTGCAAAGACATAAAAAATAATAAGGGTCTGTGGGCAGAAAATACAAAGGGTTTGAGCTTTGTGTTTGGCATGCTGATACATAATCATTACCCATACACAGTGCTAAATTACTCACAAATATTTATTAATCTATCACAAAATTACAAAATTATATTCCATGACTGTGCCTTCATACAGTATAGTTAACATGGCACATTCTTTGGGTATAAATAAACAAGCAGATGCTGGGAAAGTACCGTGGTTGCTAACTGATCTCTAGTTATGAGACCTGGAAGACTTTTGGCGACCAAAGTGGAGCTGGAAAGCCAAAACGTTCTGTAAGTCAGACTCAAGATACAGTAAAGTCACTTAGTTCTAGCAATTTTACTTTGGTTGATACTGTAGGCTCTACTGACAGATATAATGACCATAATGACGGTTTGTCTATTGGCACTTGTAAACACACCTACTTTTTGTAAAACAATCCTTGACTTTGAACATGATTGATGATTGATTGATAGAAACTAGATTGCTTTTTAACTGTAATAAACAGATAAAAGCAAACACATCACAAAATCATTCAGTGCTTGTGTTTATATTTGTCTCAATGGACGTCGTCATCTTACACAAAGAATCATGGTTTTGGGGATGGTTGAAGAGTTGAGCTGTCTGCCAGTGGCTTTGCTCCCAGGTCAGGACATATAAATGGGTTAATGAGCTATTCTAAGACCTCACCCAGATAGCTAAAGTAAGCTACAGTAGAGCAGCTGCTGCTGAGGCACTCTCTGACCGATGTGATGGTTTACTTATATTTTGCTGCAGTCTGTGGTTTAAACATGAAGGCATAAATGTTCCTCTAGAGCTTTAGAATGGAATGGAATTGTCTGTGTATTGCAAATGAACGCATTAAATGTGAAATAGATGTTATTGCATTTGAAAGGGGCCTATGTAAAGTGTTTGTTTTTCCTTTGAAAAGCACACATATGACCAATGGAATAGTTTATCTCTTTTAATAATGTTTCTGTAAAAAGGCAAAAGTGGTTCTCGCAGCAGCCAGCAGTATGCTTAGTGCTCACACCTTAAGACACCACACAGTGCTAAAAATAGACAAGCGCATGGTAAGTGTTTGTCTGCTGCCTGCATAGTGACAGCATGGCTGAAGCCAGCACATGTCATGTACATAAAGGTCATCAGTGCAGTTACAGTTCAAAACCTTTTATAGCAATCATACTAACCAAGCACTTTTTGAGGAATTTTTGAACTGCACAAATGAAATTAAATAACATAACTGCTTACTGTGTGTAATGAAGAAGTTTGATTTAAAACCACAACTTTTAAGTGCAGGTACTGATTTCCTTGTCTTTTGTTAGGAAGTTTAAAATCCTACCACTTCCATGATGCCCACCTGAGCAGAAGAATCCTACAGGATCTGCAGAGCACCAGCAACTTAAGAGAAGGCAAAACAGGTGATGCATAAGACAGAAAGACAGTTCCTGACATCATGAGCTGTGTGGAAAAGCGACACATGAGCCATCGGATGGGCAGTATGCTCCACCATCGCTTCCCCAACGGCTTTACTGACTTGTTCATGGATGAGACTGATCGCGAGGTCAGCACGCTCACTGATCGAGCCTTTCGGAGTCTCTGCGTCGGGGATGACGCAATTTACAATGACGAGTTCTTACATGGATACTCACCTTTTAGCTGCCACAAACCTTTGGCAGGGGAACCTCATAAAAAGACTCGCTGTAAGGAATCTAAAAAGCAAGGGCAAAACAAAAATGACAAAAATTATGCTCAGCCATGGAAACAGCAGCAACAGAAGAGTATATGCCAAATGTCTTCTTTCCTCAAGGCATTTAGTGCCACGGAAGGAAGCTGTGAGGGGATGTTAATCAAAAATGGAGGTATGCCAGACTCTAAAGTAGAATCTTGGGATAAATCTGCTCTTCGCAGCATCCAAAGAGAGCTATCAGAATTCTCCTCGGATTATAATACCAATCTAACTGATGGACATTATAAGAGTCATCATCGACATCATTCAGTTGGTGATTCATCGAACAAAAAAGGCAAAGATGTTGCCCTCCTCTCTGGAAAATCCTCAAAGATGAAAAATGGGAAATCCACTGTCAAACTAAGGAAACTTAACATCAAAAACTTTTTTCTTCACAGTGAGTTTAGCCCTTTCCAAACATGGAGAGATTTTAACCGCTTCCCCTTTGGACAAGAGGACCCAGTTCTGCCCACAGATAATATCCCTAAATGGTATGACTTGCCCTTTTACAAGGAACTGACAGCGGAGCACAGAAAAGAGATTCTGCACACAGAGGAAGCACAGTCATGCCAGAAAGTTGTAGTTGAGCCCCCTCCTCCCACTGCTCCCAAACCCATCCCTCCTACTTCTCCTCCAAAGGTCCTCCCAAAGCCCTCAGCTACACCGGCTGAGAAGAGGTGCTCCTCAGAAGGAGGGGATGGGAGTTCAGCCCCATGGAGGCGTAATAGGTCCAGGGCAAAAAGTGTGATTCCAGTCAATCCGCCTGGAATACTACCTCAGGAAAATAGTTTAAAAACAGTGGATGAAAGTCTCTTTTTGGTCAAAAAGGAAGCCAGGTCTGTGGAGGTGAAAGCAATTGAGGAGGTAAGCTCTTTGGCATCTACTCCATTCAGCATCTGCCAACTGATGACTCCTCTCATTCCCTCCAGACAACCCACAGAAACATCAGAAATCCTCCAAGGTGTCCTTTCACCCTCTGCCCTTGACCTTCCCCTAAGACCACACTCTGAGGCCAAACTAACCCCTGAACCTCCAGTCAAGCGGGATAGCTACAAATCACTTGCCTCTAGCATTCTCTTCAACCTCAAAGACAACAGGAAAAGGGTGAAAAGTCGTTACAGCCCACCTAAATTTAAAACTCTGGAAGCGCCAGGGGGTGGGACCCAGTCCCCACAATCAGATTATCTGAAACATTCACAAGCTGGCTCTGAGGGAAACACATCTGGTTTAAGCACTCCTGCAATTTTAAAAGATGGACAGACAATTTGCAGTCCTGTTTTAGAATCCAGCAACACCCCAACAGGTCTGACTAAGCATGATTCTAACAGACCTCTTTCTGGTGATTATTTGTTATCAAATCTACTGCAAACCAAAAGGGAGGCTGCAGGTAACAATAGTCTCAGCGAGGATAATCCTATCTCCTCTCTTATACACCCAAAGAAGACGAAGAGTCCCGTGGCTAAAAAGCAAAACTACCCGTCCCTGAATTTGTACAAGAAAGCGAGCCCTGTTGATAGTGATATGAAATATCTTCAAGTCCCTTTGAGCACTGCTGCTCCTACACACATAGACCAACTCACTGAGACAAATGAACTTTCACCACTCACACTGAACAAAGAACTGTCTCCGAAAGCACTGCCAACAAACACAGGGCTTTCACCGAATACTTTAAATGTCAACAAAGATTGCTCACCCGTAATTTCACCCCGTGCACTTGAGAAGGAAGGGTTGTCATCAGATGTGTCAGAAAGGAAAAGACCAACAAATGTATCAGACTTAGTAAAACAAGAACCTGCGAAAGAAATAACAGAAAAATACTTTGGAGCGCAGTCTGTTAACTCTAAGGAAAAAGATACTGCTGGCCAACACATGAGTACAATGGATGTGATTAGAGCAGCAAGGGAAGCAATTAATGCAGCCAAAAATAAAGCTCTATCTGTTGCTCAGGCAGATAACGTCAATAAGCCTAATTCAGACATAGAAGTAGATAAGAAGGTTGGCTTTTCAAAAGAAATAGTTAGCAGCAAGACGGAGAGTTCAGAACCAGAACATGCCTCATCTGAAAGTAGAAATGAAACAACTGGTACAACACTGATTAGCAAAAATAGTGATGTCAGGAAAGAGCCCCCACCAGTTCCACAAAGAAATTTTGTCAAATCTGACATTCAACTTCCCCTTGACAAACAGCAAACACATGATGTCGACAAACTTACTAATGGTAGTTTGCGAGATGCAAGCCTAGATTCACCACAAAATGAAAAAGAGACTGCTCAGAAACAGGGTAAAGTCAAACATACATTCTCAGCCCGACAGAACAATTATATAAAATGTCAGAGATATTCAGTGACAGATGATGAACAAAGAGAGGAGCTTGAGGAAGGCAACCTGAAAGTGAACACAAGACTGGAGACAGATGGGGAGATGGTGTCGCCCAGAGAAATGAGAGATAGTGAGCATATAATTAATGATTTGCATGCTTTGAAAGAGCTGGAGAGAGCAAGACTCGGCGATCGGCTTCTT
This sequence comes from Naso thynnoides, assembly GCA_029783665.1. Taxonomy (NCBI): domain Eukaryota; kingdom Metazoa; phylum Chordata; class Actinopteri; order Acanthuriformes; family Acanthuridae; genus Naso; species Naso thynnoides. Next base: position 17,719,364 of record JAQLOL010000014.1, on the reverse strand, counting down.
GATAATGCTAAGAATGGATTAGGGGTCATTAACATAGATGAGGAAGCGAGAGCTAAGAATGATTTGATTTCAAGAGAGCTCAGGAATATTAAGAAGGGTATGCTGTCTATGAGGGGGAACACACTGGCTAAGAAAGAATTGTTTGCGAATAAAGAGAAGGAGCAGAACAAGCTGGAAACTTTCACAAAGATAGACAGAAATGTCATCGTCAATAAAGCACTTTTTAATGATAATTATGACAAAGCCAAAATGGCACTAGAAGAGATTATCTCAGAGAGGCAAAAGAGAAAAGATAAATTAAAAGACCAGGATGCTAATCAGGATATCAGTGATGAAAATCATGCAATAAGGGTACAGCTACATAAAAAAGCTTTAAAAGATCCTGTGTCAGATGCTAAGATAAAACAAAATGACAGCACTCCTACACTGAAAGAGAACAATATAAAAGAGAGGTTAGGTGATCTGAGAGACCACAATCACATGAGACAGATCCTGTCGCAAACTGAACCTGGATTTAGTAAAATGGCGCCGCCTGGCATGGACAAGACTGGCAATGAGCTAAATACGCTCCAAAAAATTAAAGGTAAATGTGCTCATGAAAAACTAAGTGATTATTCTAGCTATGAATCAGAAGAGGTGATTTCAAGACATATGATGAGACAGATATCTGAAGAGAGTGGAGACAATCTGTTAAACCAAAATGAGGGTAAAAATATCGACGCTCCTCCTGTTCCTCCTAGGAGCAAAAAGGGAGGAAATAAAGGAGAGGGAAGTGCTGATCAGGAGACAAATAGTTTGAAAGATGTAGCTGAAGAGGGCATCTTTCACAAAAATGGGAAATATGAAAATGGAGAGGTACACTTAAAAGAGATAAGAAATGCAGGCTCTGAAAAACAAGAAGTAAATACTGACTTATTCCCAAAAGAAGCTGTGTTCGGTCATAGTCAAGTTAGTTTTGATAAAGAGAGGTGGGATATGGTAAATAATGTGAATTCAAAACTTGTTACTGTAACCGATTCAGATATGCATGAGTCTGTTCTATCTTCAAAACACCTACAATCTGAAAATAGATTGTGTTTATCACCAGAGTCCAGAGGACAAGAAAATAAAGCAAATAACTCACAGGCAAATATGAACCCAACTACTAACGCCGCATTTAACAAAAACAGTGACAAAGAACAGGAAATGCATAAGGTTAATCAGGTAAAACCAGATCAACTAGTGTCTGAGGAACCTGACAAAATGAGTCGAGCTTGTGAGGTAACAAATGTAGATGCAGAGGCTCTCAATGAAAGCCCCAGGAATATAATATCACCTTTACTATTGGTGAATGGTATTAGCATCAATCAGAGCCCACCTGATCAAGCCAGCCTGTCCTCAAAATCATCGTACTTCTCTGTTGAAAGTGCGCTGCACAGAAATATGGAGACAGAGTCAAATGTGTACCACTCTTTGGAGAACTTGATTGGAGAGGTGGAAGAGGTTGATGAGGTGACACATAATATTTCACAAAACACAAAGCAGGATTTGGATAGAGCAGAAGTTGAATATCACTCATTAAGTGATCATGAAAATGAGACCGAGGTTGTAAAGGGGCCGATATCATCTCCTCAAAAAGAGACTGAAGTTAAGTACAAAGACAGCAAAAAAATAGAAAACACCACTTCAGATCAAAGCTTAACTCATGATGAAACTAATCAGACATCAATGTCACCTTCCAACCCTTTCTCACCACCTTTGGGGATCCCAGCCTTATTCAAGGTCAAAGATAACACTTTTAGTAACAAGTTGAAGAAAAGTGTACAGCCCTGGTCACCAAGAGGGAGTCTGAGTGGTTCAGAGACCCAAGAGGAGGAGTTACATCAAATCAAGGAAAACCTAGAGCTCCCTGTGGCTAATAAACCTGTCATCAGTGGTAGCAAACCAATTTCAAATGAAAGCCTCAGAACTAAAGACATTTCAATGAAAAGCTCACCCTCGCTGCTGCAGTCTCCCTCTAATCTTCCAAGTGAAAACACAAAGAAATCAAAATTTGGAGAGTTCCTTACAGTCCCACAAGAGGAGGACAGATCTTCTGGGGTGAGTCCATCATCTGAAGGTGTGGATAGCTTAACAACGAGCACAGCTGACACAGCTGATGAACTGGGAATGAATGTCGAAGTGCCAGTGGAGCGTGAAGTGACAAAGGTTCCCAGCGAACGGTCAGGGTCCACATGCAGTGGTAATGACAGCCAAACAGGGCTGCTCAAACCACCAGCTGTCCTACCAAAATCTGAAAAGGCTGTTCTGAAAGCCATGAAGCTGACCAATAGAAGGATGAAGAAGGAGGAGGCTCAGAAGACCCCCCTCAAATCGTCTCAAAGCAGCAGCAAAAAGAAAGCCGATAGGCACAAGAGTGAGAAGTCTGAGCATAAAAGCAACAGCAGCATTAGAAATAGCAAAAGTGGTGATAAAAAACACAGACAAAACAGTGAAGATAGTCATCCTCACAATGACGGCGATCATAAAAACAACGATAACTGGAGTGAGCAACAACTCCATGAAAGAAGAGGCCACAATCGTGAAAACCACCATACTGACAGAACGGACATTGGCCACAAGACGCGGAGACAGAGCCATGATTCAGTGGAAAGCAATAACCAAAACAATGAAGCACTATCCAGGGTTGCAACAGAAAGGCAAGGTCGCCGCAGCAACAGACATATCCGAGAAAAGTCAGAGCAAAGACAGTACAGTAGTGATAGGATCATCAGTAATGTACCTGTGTACAAAGCTCACATCAGCGAGAGACCCACGTCGGACCGGCCTTTCAATCGATCGCAAAGCATTGATAGGTACTTGGGAGAAAAAGTGGAGCGCAGGCTCAGTACCGATGGGTTAGTCAATGAGGACCTTGATCCAAGGACTCAGCGCATTGAGAAGTCTATAATGGATGAAATTCAGCAGAGAGGCCGAGCCAAAGACAAGAAAACCAGAGACAACCCACTGAGAAGGAGTCACAGTATTGATGCATACACCACTGAAGTTCCTCATCCTTCAACTTTGTCCCGCCAGTCAAGCCACACCAGCCACACCAGCCAGCCTTCTAGTCAGTCTAGCATCGAGCACACCATTGTGACGCAGTCCTTCCCTATGACCCAACGTAAGCTCCTCCAGGATCCAGACTCCGGGCAGTACTTCTTTGTTGACATGCCTGTACAAATCAAAACAAAAACTTTTTTTGATCCTGAAACAGGAAGTTATGTACAGCTGCCAGTCCAGCCACCAGAGGGTGCTGTTCCTCAAGCATCACCCTTGGAGGTTTTAACCCCACCTTTTGTTGTTTACCATGGCTTTGTCCCAGTTCCTCTGTCTCCCATGGCTCAGAAGGCTCCCATTCAAGCCCCTCATATGGCACCAGAGGAGTTTGAGCAGAGACACCTAGAGAGGTCAAGGCCACTGCACTGTAAGGAGATACATCCATATTTAGAGCCTGTCTATACTCAACACGACCACATGTTAGGGGAGTTTATGGGCACCGAGGAGCTGGACTGTCCAAGCTAATAAGCCATAAAATTTGAGACAAAAAAATCCCTTACTCCGTTTTTGCTATTTTCTATCATCAAATTGTGGTGTTCATTGCATTCCAGGGATTATTTTGTGTTCATGTGTTAAAGTTTTTGTTCTGGTGGTCCCACCTTCATGCTGTCTATTCTACTATTACTCCAGGGATTTTCTTACAGTTGTCACATGAGTTTCAAGCAAGTAACATTTCTTATCATTTTCTTCGTTTGAATGTTAAATGCTAATACAAGATAGCAACTCTAAAGAGTGAATGATACCATTTTAGCTACAAAGAAGATATTAAAACACAATGTTTGGACTGTTATCTACACACATTCAAACTACATGTAAAAATACACCATGAGCAACAAAATGGACCTAGAAATGCAAGGTACAGCGCAAGTACCTGTTTAATTTGAAGTGTTTTGGGGTTGTTTTTTTCCTTGAAGGTCTTTTATTCAAGTATCCAATCTTTGTATTGCTTTAACGTGCCTTAACTTACATGAGACACGGAGCTGTGTTGGTTTTGTGGAGCTACTGAGGCCTCAATCAGTTTTATGAAAAGGAATGAGTGCAATTTGAATGTAAACTGACAGGAAAACATGAGATAGTGAGTTAATAATTGTTGTCATATGCTGAGTTGATGGATTTGTGTAAGATAATGTGTCATTTTTAAGAAAAAGACAAGAGAGGACATGGATGATCCATGTACATAATGTATTTAAGTGTAAACAGAGAATGTTAGCTTCATTGTAAATGTGGAATATTAATGTAAATGCAGAGAGTTGTGTACAGCTACAGTGGTATTGGGGTCTCCACTGCTTTTCAGGTATTGTGGCCTTTTGTAACCTGCAAAGTTTATTGCCTTGAGATTTCTTTTTGCACAAGACAGTTTGCAGTCACTTAAATAATCATTAGAGATACTTGAAAAAAGAAAAACAACAGAATTTGATAAAAGTCTTTGATTTGTTACTGATTTAAACTGATCATGTCATCTAGACTTTAAATACATTTTGCATGCATAAGTTGTATTTGCAGTTACACCTGTTTAACGTGTTTGATACAACACAACAGTTTTATTATTTATACTGCCGAAAAGCTTGAACTGACATTATTGCAAGTCATGTTTTCTAAAATGCAGAGGACAAGATGGATATGTGGTTTTGCAAGTTTGTTGCATCCAAATTTTTCTAATCTAGAATAAAGCAGGGCTGTATTGTGTCTGTGATCCATTCCAATAAAAAAAAAACACTGTTGCTACAGACTTAAATTGTAGTTTGTTTTTTAATTTCCCTGCTGTCGTACGCTTCATGTAAGAGCAAATGTTTAAACAATGATATTTGGAAATTGTTATGAAAAAAATATGGTTAGAACTGTAACAACTAATAATTCAATTATCATACAATTACAAATAAAAGTACAACCTTTTTTTGTATAATGTTCTGGGCAAGCAATGAAACATGTTCACAAATGTTTAATGTCATCAGGCAAGTCACACTTTATTATTATTATTTCTGAATAATTTTAAAGTGGTTGTAAAATTGCCCTTCCTAAAGTTTCTGATACTTTGAGTCAATCAAAATATAATCACAGTCTAGTTCAGATACTGCAGAACAACGTAATGAAGTAGGTTTACAGTCGTCAAAAAGGGCTCTATCTCACCATCTTTTGGTCAGTTGCTGTAGTGACAGGAGGGAATTGAAGGATATAAATAAATAACAGCTTGCATGTTGCATTTATTTATTAATTAGTAAAATTATGCAAATACGAACTTGGAAACAAAATAAAAAAAAAACAGTCTTTTAGGATGAATTTGATCTTTTTTATTAACAGTAAAGTTTAAAATTTTAGAGGGGTTAAATATGGAGTTCCACATGCTCATCCACCTCTGGTTTTTATTATTCATGTAAAAAAAAAAACTGAACAAGTTATACTGGTTCTAAACTGCAACAAATGCATAGGCTATGAATTTGGTTTGATTTTCAATTTGTTTCTTTTCTTTTTTTTTAAACCATTCCCAGCCTTTTTGAGTTGTGGCATCCCAACTTTGCTAATATGTGGCACTGTGTAGTAAAACTATAGAAAGCACAGTCAGATTTGATCAAGACAGACTGCATTAACTAATCCAAACTCCTGTTTGTGAGGTGAGCAACAGTCTAATCATAATGTTCAGATTTAATCAAAGATAACATCATAGAAAGGTAGCAGAGAGAAGAAATGACAGCAGGTTATTAGATATTTCATAAACACTTTACCATACGTTTTCCTTAAACAGTGTCACCTTCACAGGACCTCAATGTGGGTTAACAAGTAGTAAAATACTTTATTACTTAGCTTCAGCTTGAATTTAAGTAACTCTTCCATGCAGCAACTATAATGACAGAACAAAAATTAATCTGAACTTAGGATCAAAAACAAGTATGTTTTCAGCTCTGGTATTTAGGTTTATTGTAAATCTAATTGGGCAAACTTTCATGAAAGATTTTGGAATCTCAAGACCAAACTAGACTAAGCATCACTGATTGACAGTTATTTTATTTTTCAAAATAATACAATTTTTAAACCTTTGCACAAAAATACAGTGTTTCAGTCAACTCAAAAAGCAAATCATTATCTCCCCATTGTTCCATGTCCCAGTGTTAAAAAGTGCAGGAGGTGCACAACCAATCAGTGACAGCCACAGCTTAATGCCACCATGTCGTCATACTGCTTCAAAACCACGTTCTCCTCATCATCAAAATATAACAAACTGATGGACTGGAGTCTGTCAGGAACACAGCAGGGCGCTCCCACTTCATCACTAGAGAGCTTGAGCGCATGCATGATGGAGCGCACTGTGGCGTGGTTCGTCGCCCTGAGGTTTCCCCCGAGCGGAAATGGGCAGGAACCTTTGCAATGGTAGGCGTTGTATCCTCGGGGAGAGATGATCCAGCCGGACCAGCCGATCTCCTCAAAGTCAACGAAGAGGGGAACCCTCTGGCAGGACTGGGAGCGGCCGTGGGGAGAGAAACCTGGAGATGCACGTCGTCTCCTGCTGCGATGGTCGTGGAGCTCAGGTGCTGCTGCTGCAGATCCTAAGAAAAGAGGTAGATGATCACACTAGGTTAGAATAGCATTGTCATTGAAACCTATGCTTTTTGGCCTTTTTGGCATCTGTAGTGTTCAAGCATTCTTGTAAAAGCTTAGAGCAATTCTACAGCCACAGCTACAGCATCAAAGCGTTAAGTTGATTATACAGCTGAGGCTTAAGATGTGGAGCAGAACGTCAAATTATGAGAAGGTTGTTGGTTCAATCTCCCACTTCTGGCAGTCTACATGTCCCTTGGCATGACAATGATATGAATGTGCATGTGAATGAGTGGATGTTGACATATAGCACTGTGAGTATTCAATAGAATTGTAAAGGGTGAATAACTCATTCAATTTAAAGCTGGGGTAAGCAGTTTATTTTTGTTGTCATTGTACAAAAATTTCACAATCACCTTTCAGCATACTGTAGTTCATTTGGTCTCAGAGAACACTACACACTGTGCTTCTCAGTGACAGGTGATATCGCTACAAGATGACTGGCTGTTGAAACAAGTGAAGTGCCTTGCGTTCTAAAACTGGCCTCTGGTTGCTTGACAAGCTGAGTTGCAGGTGACACCATCAGGTGACTTGAGTCAAGCTGAGATGGACCAGTTTACTCTGCTGTAAATTTCCCTGCAACTATTTCATCTGGTCGTGAATCTTCGCTGTAAACTGGTCTTAAAAGAGAGAGCGACGACAAACAAAACCGAACCAGAGCAAAATCAGGAGGGGAGGGCACAGCAGTGTTGCTTTTTCATGCTGCTGCTAGCTTAATTTCCAGATGTTGCCTACCTCAGCTTTAATGTCAACAGTAAAAACAGCTCTTTGACGATGCTCTTATTTATATTTTCCCAGTAAATTCTACAAGTTTAATTCTGACAGTGCAGCACGTACTCCTCCGTCTTCTCTCAGTATGTCTGCATAGGAGAAGTTATAATTGTTGACAAATACTTAACAAACACTTATCCTTAAATCTGATTACACTATTATAGCATGTTGTTGTAAATCTGAAGAATTACAAGTATAATATGTAACATTTCCACGCTGAAATGTCTAAAAATGACTTTATGTGTGTTGATATGCTCTCTCTATTCTCTCTACCCCTTCTTGATTCACAATGATTTTTTTGAGCATTGTTGTTTCCCCTGCTGACAGGCCTAATCAACGGATAAATTATGCTCACATTTCCATGTTCAGTATCGTTCACCCTATCCTATGTAACACACACACACGTCACAAGCATCCTCTTACCCAGGTATGATTGGTTTGATGCCCCTGTACTTCTGTCGTCTGAGAATATGACCAGATACGCGTTTGTGTCTGTTACCGACTCCATCCAGTTACCAGAGGGCAGTGTGGTCACCACAAGGATACCGTTATTCTCCTGACTGTTGCGGATCCACTTTGACACCTGACATTCAGAACATGATGGAACAGGTTCAATACATCATATTCTTACTGTAAATAATGCCTTCATGTAAACAAATGATGTGTCACTGCAATGAAATACAGATCAACAAGATCAATACAAGATCAAGTTTTCCATGTACTGAAACCAATAAGCACAGTGAATTAAAACAAAAACTGAGAGGATCTTACTGTTTGAGTGACATTGAAGACTTCCCATCCTTGAGTGTAAAGGGGAACCAATCTGGAAGTGATGAGGTTTCCTCTCCATGGCTTCACTCTGCTGTCCAGCACCTCGTACAGATCCACCTGGACAGTCACAACATGAATTTGTTAGTTCATTAAGGTGGATCCATAAAAGGCTATTTTCTTTTAACTTTCTCACCTTATTAAAAATCCCCATATTGACAAAATTTCTGCCGACACTGAAGCATGATGTTCTTTTTGTGAGAAATTACAAACAAACAGTGCCTCCTATTGCTGATTCTTGGTGGTGTTACCTTGCACAAGTTATGACTTCTGCCAGTATCTACATGAAAGCAAATGAGAACTACTAAAAGCACTTTACCTTATAGAAATGAGGCCCGTATGACTTTCCCAGGTATAACTTCTGTTTCTTTCTAAACCAACGGAACTCCGCTTTGATCATTCTCTCGTCTCTGCCCAAAGACGACAGATTGAAGAAGTGAAACCTCTCTCCAGCGAGCCCTGCAGACGGAAAAATATCAAACCCATCTTAGTGAAAAGTTATGAACTTGTCTATTTAATAAAAAACGTAGCAGTCGTCTTTAAAATGTTCGGTAAATCAGGAACGCTAGTCGAGCTTAATTGTGCGTAATTGCGCGTTTGGATAACAATTACGCACTGTAATCCGTAATATTCAGCGCCACTGTAAGGCCGAACGTTGGCTTACATCAAAAGCAATAATTAAGCATTAAGCAATAATTATATTCACAAAGACTATTTGAAAT
>JAQLOL010000014.1:17688193-17703018 GCA_029783665.1 Naso thynnoides | reverse complement strand
GGAGTTCCTGGGGAAGTAAATATCTTTAAGGACTTTTTATCTGTTGGCATTCACACCACAAATAGGATCCCCCTACATAAGCTATCTAAACTGGCCAGCAGTTGGTACACTAACGTAACTTCTGTGTGACTTACAACATAACTTTACAACAACAACAAATGAAAGCTGACCTTACTGCATTACCGCTCCAGTATAACGCACCGTGAATCTCGCACTGAACGCCATCAAATCTCAGAGAAGATACAACAACAAAAAAATGGCGATCGCATTACAAGCTCTGGTTCGTAGTTTGTGTCGTTTTGTTAATACAGCTGTCGGGTTTTTCAAACGCAGTTGCTGATGCTGGCTCCCGAGTTAAACCAATCAACGTGCACTTACTTCACTATAGTTCCTCATGTGCTGTGAACATACCTACTCTGGAGTTGGAGCTAAAAAAGTTCCTCAAAACATAGTTCTAAGAACTATAATAGTTCATGGTTCCTGCGTTGCGGATGTAATAAAACAGGAGGTTCTAAGAACTAAGTTCCTAAAACTGTGAAATGGTTCCTGTGGTCCAAAAACGCCTCATGACATGCTTCGCGAAATGAAAAGATTGATTGTTGCGCCAAATGCTCACTGATCATTTCCGAGCACACCTGAAACCCTACATCTTTCTGTTCAGGCTACTATTTGGCTGATTTCATGAAGTGGTCATGAACTGATCAGTTCGTCTTTTTCACAACTCTGAAATCAGTCTGACTGAAACTGCAAATTACAGGCCTGTATTTACTCATCATTACATTTACTGACCCATGTAGTCTCTCTACAGACCAGAACCTCAGCTGCAGTGCAGTGACCACAGCTTATATTTTGGTTTAGTCTTTGCATGAACACGTAGCAACTAATATTTCACACAAAACAGAAATTTCAGTAAAAGCGGGTCAAACCCCAACGCTTATGGAAAAAATGTCCTCTGGTTTTCCCTCTGATGTCCTGTGACTGCTCTGTCTGTCTCCTGCCTTTTATTTAGCAAAGCTGTCCCCAACAACTATCCGCTGCTGCAGCTTCGGTCTGCAGGCAGCCTACATGTTGGTTTCAGGAACCTCCGTAAACCACAGGATATGTCCTTCATAAAATATGCTCTGATTTTACTAAAGTTGCTGTTTTGTGTGACATATTAACATGCATTGTTAAGTTCTGTTTTTTGAAACCACAGGTCGCGATCAAAGTTACATAGTGTTGCTTTAGCAGCATATATAGGCTACTGAACGTCTGTTGATTTTAAATTTTTTACAAAAATACTGTTCATAACATACTTCATATTGTACATTTGTCTTGTGAGCTTTCAAATGTGGACAAAGTATTACATTTGATGTAGGTGCTGTTTTTTTTAAAAGCAGCAAATCTTTAAAGTGAGCAGTGAAGATCTCTCTGTTTCTGTAGTATTGATGCATTCAGGGACTTTTTTTTAACAGTGTACTTAAATGAAATCTGCAAAGTGAACAGACTCGATGCCCAAAGCCTCTGCAGGTCTGTGAGTTTCCAGCTCAGTATGTCCACTACTGTGCGTTTACAACAGACGCTTCACTTCCTGTCTGAACAGGACTAAAGTCCCTGCTGAGCTGGATGTCCTGCATCACTGACAGCTGATGAAAGAGTCTCTGTAAACAGATTTATGCCTCCTGTTGTCTTCTTCTCTCATCAGGTGGACGAGGTGAACTCTGTCAGAGTTCGAGTGGTAAGAAAGGTGGAGAGAAGTTAAAGCAGCAGCAGCTTGTGTGTGGACGAAGAGTAGAACAAGTGAAGATGACTCCTGGTGCTCCTCTACCTCCTACGTACTGCTTCCTCCTCTGAGATCAGCTTCCCTGTCAGACACACAAGTCCACTGTGATCCTTGCGTTTTCCTCTTTATGTGACAAAGTCTCATGAGTGTATCTGAACTGCTCTGCTGCTGCTTCGTCGTTGTACAGTCCCTGCAGACAACCTCATTTATCAGCCAATCATAAAAACCTGCACAGATTTGAGTGAACACAAGATCTAATATGGTTCACGTATGATTCATGACTTGTCTGTTTCTCACTACTTTTTTAAATTAATTTTTGTTTCTTCCATATTTCACCAATCACAGCATAAAATTGAGGGGTGGCAGCTGAATTCAAGCATCCTTTCAATGTTACGCCCTTAAATATTTGCAGTTCAGAGACCTCTCCAACTGAATTCATGACATGGAGAAGAAGAACACCGCAAAGAAGAGTCACCTTTTGGAGACAGAAACCGACACCACTTCATGTCCGAGGTTGAATGAACAAGTTTCGTTCAGCAGTGTCAACGGCTCCTGGCGTGATAGGAAGAAGATCTCCAAAGCAGTGAAGGACAGAGCTGTGGACACTTTACATTTATAGGTTAATAAAAAGAAGCAATCAATCAATTAGGCTATTTAATAAATAAGTGATCACTCCTTTTTATAATAATGAAAACCCTAACCCTAACCCTAGAGAAAAGAAGAAAAATAATATCAAATTAATGAATAAATATATTTTAAGTGATGAATATGTGTCTGCTTATGTTGCAGCCGTTTGAAGTAATGCTTAAATTTGCTTTTGATGAATGCTTTTACAGTGTAATATATGACCTTGTTTATAAGGCTATTACATAAATGCTGGGCGTTTGAAGATGCACCCGTAAAACTTTTTTGACCGCTTTTTAGCTGGTTTTAGTGCCATAAGTTGCCTTTTTGGTTCCTGTATTTAGCTATGATAATTTACAACCATGTTGGGAGCATAAATGCAATTATTTTCGTATTGCCTTCAGAGCTTGCAGCTTATTATGGAAATGCTGATACAGCTTATACTTAAATGACAAGTTTGGAGGTTTGGTTTAGTAACAATTTTCAGACAGATTTTACGGTGCTGCTTGATTCCACACTGACTCAGAAGCTTGTGTAGCCCACACAGCCACAGACTTGACGTGAGATTTGATTGTAATCTGTGCTCGCCTTCAAATTAATAAAGGCCTGACTTTGCTTGGAAATGACTGTACACCTATTATGCATGTTTTGTGTCGCAGGGATTGTTTGATAAATGAGAGTCCTTACACTCTCTGCTCCACACCCAGCCACCTCCTCCACCTGAGACTTAAACTTTTTTCATCTTCTTTTATTCATTCAGACAGTGTGAACCCAGAGTGGCTCTAAAGATTATAATGTTTTAAATTGAATTTACTGTCAAGCCGTGTTATAATCTCATGCTAATTCATTCTACTTGTTAAAGTCCTGATAAATGCAGAAGCATGGAGGCTAAAACATGATGGCTATTCTTTTAAGTTTCATCATGGACTAGCCTTTCTATTAAAGTTTTTTAAAACATTAGAAGAGTGCCTTGGTTCCTTCCCCCTTGTTTTTTTGTTTTGACTGGCTCTGGTTCTGTTTATTACAACATAACTGCTGGTTAATGCATTCAATATTTCTGTTTTGCCTTCTTTTGTAGCGCCACCCTGTGGTGTAGTGGAGTGTTGCAATTCACTTCCAGTTGCAGTATTTCTAAATCAGAGTGGAAGATGATATTCCATGTTTAAGAGTTTACTACTCTGAAATTCTGGTTATTACCTTCAAAAACAGATTAACTCTTCATGCTATCTGTAATTAACTGCTTAATTAATTCCCATGAAATACATGATTTTTACGCAGCTTATTTAAGACAGTATAAAACACACCTCTGACTGGTAGGGAGTCCCTCCTGGAGGACGGGGTAATTAAGGTGAATTATTTTCCCAAAAGTGCTCACTATTAATATTTAAGAACTGAGGAAGGAAAAATGGCCTTGTATATGTTTAAGTGTATATCCCTTATAAATCAAGCCTTATGGATTAGGTGATTAGTTGTTTAATTCATCAGTGGTCTTTCTCTAAATGCAACGCAATAGGTCAAGCTAACTAAACACACAGATTTTTGTACTTGGCAGCATAACTTTTGATAGTTTAATAGCAGGAGGGCTGTCATTTAAGTCATATCAATCATTTCTATGTTAATCTACAAGTTGTGTTTTGTGTGACAGTTCAACAACTTACGATTATGGTTTACGACTGCTAAACACCATCACACTCTTACCAAACCTCTGTTCCAGCTCATTAGCTTCTCTGAGTTTTTCTCAGTACAATGAGGATAAATGCAACATCGTTTTTCAAATTCCCTCCCTTATCGTAGCCCTTTAAAGGCAAAATTCCACTTTGCTTTCAGATGTCCCTTTATTAAATGGATGCTCGCACCACAACAGCATGGGCAAAAGACGTGGTACTCTGACAAAGGCATTTTCAGGACAAATGCAATAAACAGAAAATATAGAGTTGCCTTAACATCACATATATTAAAAATTCAGCAAAAGAAGACGGAATGCATGCAAACACAAGATTTTTGTATTGTGTCTTGTATTTAAGCAAATGTGACAGAGTGAAAGAGGATGACAATAGGGGCAAAAAAACTGACAAATTTACAGTGAGAGTTTTGTGATGACTCACTTGAGGAATAGCAGCGCTCTATGACTGTGGAAAGATTCAAACAGTTTTATGGCTTTTGTGGTTTATGATTAATGCAACCCTCCTGACAACTATTTACATTTCAACAATCAAAACATTATGACACAAAAGGCTGTAAAGCATGCCATCACACAGTATGTTATACAAAAAAAACTATGTAATTTTTTTAAAAAGCTGTTTTAAATCCAAGATAGAAGAAAATCGCTTGTGTTACCTTAATAATTTAAAGTAAATAAAAACATAACCAACAATAACTATGAAAACTGGTCAAATATAAAACAAAATATAGTTTTTAAAAAAAGTGCAACAGTTGGTGTGGGCTACCCCCATAAAGGAACAAATGTCAATTTGCAATAGCTGCAATCAGCAGCTACAAATGTTAAAGTTGTCTTTGGCATCATGCTATCATAAAGTTACAGACAAGTGTACAATCTACGACAAACAGTGGATGAGTCATAGAAGGGGGCGGGACTGAAGTGTTGGGGCGGGGCAAGCCATGACCAATGAAAGTGTGTGTGTTTCTACAAAGTTTGGCCATGTTACATTAAACCCTTTAGATGTTACGCACCTTTTTGTTACAAGCCACTCCCACTGCCACGCCCCCTTTTTTGCCAGTTGGCCCAAACAGTTAATCAGCATTCCTCTGGCTCATGACCAACCTTTCCACTAAATCTTGCAGGTTCTTGCGGGAGGTTTTTTGACGTAGATCACTCCCATTGCCACGCCCCCTTTATCCCATTTGCATGGCCACAAACACACATTTCAGCCAACTGAGGTGAAAATATGGACAGACTGACAGAAACAGTCAGATACACCGAATTTGTATGTTTCATTTTTACAAATCTGCTTTTTTATAGAACATATCAAAAAAACATAGCTCATGTTACATTTCTATTAGCTGACTTTGTCTGAACAAGGACACTGACGATGTGACAGCTAAGCGAGACGCCTGCCAAGCAACATACATCATTTCAAAACCGGTCAGTGAAACTGAGTGTTTTTTGTGTCTAACTCTAACCTTGAACCGCTGGATTGATGATTTCAGTTGGACTTTGTACTTTTGGAGCAGGTTGAGTTTAAGCTAATTCTGTGTCTAGGTGCTGAACTGCTCAGCTGATGAACATGTTAAGTTCTTTATTCCAGCTCTTGAATGTTGCACATTTCTACTCCATTTGCATTTCCTCAAAATCCTTTAGCAAACGCCTCATTTTTGCAAACTCAGTAAGAGTTTTTTCACACCGTGAGGCGGAACCTGTGATATAGTCACTCAACTGTTCATCCTCCGCAGTGGTCGGAGTGATTCTGGTGATGAGGCTCAGTAGTTCCCCCACTCCCCTCTGCATAGTTAGAATCACATCCATCACTTCCCTGCTCCTTTTTGCAAGTTTGCCTATTTGCACAAGAAGCTGCTCAAGTTGTTCTGTGTTGGTCAGACTTGTTTTTGCCTGAACTCCAGTCGTCGTCGTTAATGAGGATGAATTTTCATCCAACTCTGAAGAGACAGTCTTTATAGCTCTCAGGGCATCCTTCAGCGGTTCAACTATTTCCATGAACTCTTTTCCTAAACTTTCCACAGTTTTTATGACTACATTTTCTGTATTTGCTTTATAAACATTTGATGTAACAACAGCTGCACCACCAGTAAATGCTGCAGTGCATCCTAGAGTTAACAACTGTGCAGCTCTTTCACCAGACATTAAAGCTGCAGCTGCTCCCACTGCTAAACCTAGTCCTCCCAAAGCTGCCCCAAACATTTTGGTTGAGTTTAGCTTTATCTGCATCTCTTTTACTTTATCAGATTTTTGCCCAAGTTCACTCACAATGGCTTGCATTCTTTCTTTCCTTGCTTCATATAGTTCAACAAATGTTCTCCCAGTTTCAGAAAGTCTCTGTAGTGGTTCGAGCAAATGAGGAGGCACTGTTCTGCTTCGTCTTCTTGCTCTTGATGCCATTTTCCGGAAATCAAATTGGTCTGTACTCACAGTCAAAGTCCAAAGCCTACAAATGACTGAAATATTTGACCTGCAGGTGACAAACAACAGCGTTCAAGTGTACTGGATGGTTTGTACTGTTGTTCAAAGCCTTGCCTGTAATTTAAAAAGAGGTTTGTCAGTCACATTTTCACCAAAGTCAAACTAATATATAAGTTATAGCAAACTAAGATATAGCTTTAACATAAATCAGCAGCAACAGAAGACAACAGAACAAGCAAAAATGATAATGCGTGTTGAATGTGAAATATGTTTTAGAGCCCAGACTTACACAGAAAGGTTTGGCTGCATCAGATGTCAATTTTTTTCTGCAACCATGAAACACAGAGTTTAAAAAAACCAAAAAAAACAAATACATGGTATCAATTGTTCATTTGAACATACTGGCATAGATTAGAAAGGCTGCGTCAGAGGAAAACTGCAAGGTAGAAACAACATTTTGCTTCCTTGTTTTTGCATAATGAAAATACTTTCAAAGGGTACTTTCATTCTCGCTCTCAGGAGGACAAGGAAGCAGTTAAAAATAGATTCCTTCCGTGAAGTTTCATATAAAATTAATAAAACACAGCTACTTATGCATTCTTAACCAAAAGACGTCATATAATTACAATATATCCCAGACATTTCAGTTCTAGCAAGTTAGAAACTTGGATGTTATTTGACAGTATTTAAACTGACTGATCGATAAATCTGAAAAGATTTCTTTCAGAAGACTTTCAGAATAAAGTTTACTACAATATTTAAAAACATTCACAATGTTTGGAATATACCAAAATCAATAGTCTTGTCCTCAGTAAAACAAGAAAAGGCGAAAGGGGATTTGAAACAATATCAAACTGGTTATTTCTTTTTTTAAGTAACTTTTTATGCAACTATAAATGAATAAAAATGATCAAATGTCATTATTATAAAACGATAGAAATAAAAAAAAAAAAACTCACCCTTTGTCAAAGCAAAATGTCAAGAAAGAAATGTTCCAGTCTTTTTATCCTTGCAGCCCAAACACATTTATCTTGATGAGAATAAACAAAACAAATGATTAAAGGCATAAAATGAAACAGACTTTAAATCAATTCATCTTTCTGACTCCTTTAAATTTCTTGGTACTTTGAAGAACAGTTTGCTCTCTATGAACACACACGTCTCAAAAAGATACTGATAAATAAAAAAATATAGCCTATGATAAATGTTTACATACACGGGCAGCAACAGCAAACAGTAAATGACTAACTTAACCAATAACTGAGGTAAAGACACAATAACAATGTAAAATAAATTAAAATGGCTTACATGTTGGGTCATAATTCTGTTGTCCATGACTTTTCACAAAACACCACTTCACGAGCTCTCTGCCTGTCAGCTATTCACACTGTGGACTTAAACACTTCAGTCACATGGTGCTGTTGTGTCATTTTCATAAACCAAACCCACTTGAATACAAAACTGAAAGTAAAAGATCAAGTGATTATAATTTTATTTTGCAGCCAGGTTTGTTTACTGAACAAAACTCCAAAAACTACATCAATGTGCTCAGAGGTTCTAAAGCTAGCAAGGTGCCTCGACAAAGCGATAGAGGGGAAAAACTGTTAAGTAAATACAACTGACATTACCACCCGTGTTAAGCCGCTGTGGTCAGATCGGTCAGAGAGGCCACACCGCTGATTTGTTAAATAAATAATGTCTAGTGAAAAATCCCACTTTCAATGCAAAATTCGGCAGCATTAAGTTTTAAGTAATGTTCAAGATATTCCTGATAGATTTTTATCTTCAACTTTTTAAAAATAAACAAATACAAGACAAATATCAAAAGTTTGAAAGTGAAAAAAAGTCAAGCAAGAATTTCAAAGAAACTAGAAATAAAATAAGATCTTGACATAAGAAAGGAAAGTAAAATGAAAATGTAAAAATTAATGTTTCGTGATTCACTGGTGTGGTCTCATTCCCAGCTCATTAAGAAA
Organism: Naso thynnoides; assembly: GCA_029783665.1. Taxonomy (NCBI): domain Eukaryota; kingdom Metazoa; phylum Chordata; class Actinopteri; order Acanthuriformes; family Acanthuridae; genus Naso; species Naso thynnoides. The sequence goes on along the minus strand of JAQLOL010000014.1, from coordinate 17,694,560 downwards.
AAACAAAACAAAACAAACTCTTTGTCACACCCATCAGTGCGTCAGTCATGACTTGCCCTTCAGAGCTGGTACGAGGCACAACAGGCTCTACAAAACACATGGCATAATTCATCTGTGTGTCAGGGCCAGGCAGTTGAGAGGGAAGAAGAAGGAGGAGGAAGAGGAGGAGGATGAAAACTAGGGAGACAAATGACAAAGTCATGTGTATCTAATTCACACAACAGAATGCCTGAAATAGAATTAATATGCTCACTCTCTCTGCATCAACAGGGTCCTGACCAGCTCAGACACCAGGAGCAAGTAATTATCTCACTGAGTTATCTGGCAGACGTAACCATAACCACAGATGGCTTCACACTCGCTCACCACGGTTGCATGTGTCAGATTTCAAACGTCAGCTAAAGGGTGACAGACACATAAGTTAAGATTCCCAAAAACTACTGGGCTACAGAAACCCCTGAAGACAAAGTGTGCGTAATTGTGCAGAAAGGACAGAAAGCAAACCAGGAGATGGTGAGAGAGAGGGAGAGACAATGAAAGCAGGAAGATATTTGTAGCCTTGGAGGAGCCTTCACAGTTGGTACCACGTTATCGTCTGGTGCCTTCATGTGGGGTCATGTTTTCCGTGTTCACGAGAAGAGATCATATGAACGAGTCGTATTCACGATGTCGAATACCGAATTTATCAGAAAGCTCTGAGTTCACGAGTTGTGACGTGTCTGCTGATGTATTCCAAAAGGACGGCGCCGTCTTGGCCTGTGCAGGACCAAAAGTAAGTGTAGAGAAGTTTTTAATCTGGATATAAATTGTCACCTTCGTCGTTGACTCTTGTTCTTCCGCATTCTTCAACATTGCGTGGCGTTTCGACACAAAGTAATAATGCACATTTTCACATAGAAAGCCAGGAACAGAACAAGAGATCACTTGGCCTCCATATTACCGTTTCCTAGCAACGCCGTACTCATGCAGTAACCACTTGAACGTCAAACCTTTCCTGTTCACAAATTCACGGCACGACTTCACGACTTTATGCGTTCCATTTGAAGGCAGCATTAACGACTCCCTCTAATTGCAGCTCCTGCAGGCAGAGACCTGCTGTGCCACAACAGGCAGAATTGGCGAAGTCGTCACATTCCATTCTCATTGACTGCAATGGTTCACGAGGACAGAATTCAAATATTGTCAAAAACCCAGTTTTTGAGATAAAATGCTAAAATTTACCACACTGTATCTACCATGACATCAGAATCTTGTCTTTTTTTCATAAAGATTTATTTAGTGAGAATTTTTAGTAGCTGTGGAAAGTACTGTTTACGGTAAAATATTTTGATGCACTGCAGGCTCAATTTTTGATAAATCAAAAATACAACCAGATTGTTTGCGTAGGATAGTCTGAAGATGCCCTGTAGCAAGTTTGGTGTCGACTGAGCAAAAAATGTTGGAGGAGATAGTTTAATTAGTTTCACAGTTTCTGAAAATAACAGAGTGATGGACTTTCTAATTTGTACCGCACTGAAGTGTACAATTTTTTCCCAACTGGGCCTACATTTTGGTGTAAGTTGGGAAACTGTAGCACATATGGATGATTTGTTAGGAATTTTTTCAAGTTTTTAAATGTAGATGGTCACTGTAGCACCACCATCAGGACTATTGGCTTGTGTTTGCAACTGACGAAGTTTGGCATGGGACGGGAACTTTGTGCCAAGTTTGGTTTATTTTCACGCATTGGAAGTTTGATTTCCTTGGAAGAAGAAGAAGAAGAAGGAAGAACATTAACAAAACCAAGAGGGTCTAGGCAGGACTTCTTCCCCCCCCTAATTAATGTTTTAGTTTCCGATGAGAAGTTTGTTGTTACAAAGGAGAGTGGAGCAGGTGGACCCAAATACAGGAGACAGCAGGCAGACAGGACACGAAGACAATCTATTTATTTTAAATTAACAGAAAGCACTGGACAGGACCATGACATTTAGAGAGAACAGAAGCTAATTCTCTTCTTTTTCCTTTATTTGTTTATTCATTCATTTTATTAATACCGTCTTTACTCATCCTTTGTTGAAATGTGTCGCCTCTGTGCTGCGTCGGTTCTGAGTGCTGATTAAGTTTCACTTGTATTGAGGGATCTCTGAGTCTTTCCTTACGTGCAAATAAGCTGGTCACATGCTCCGACAAGATTATTCCTCTCATTTTAATCATTTTTTAGTTGAGGGTGCAGGGTGTGTAAGTGTGAGTGCAATTCCAAATATCCACACTAAGGGATATTTTCGGAATCACATACTTTCAAACTCGAGATTCAATACACCCAAACCAGTTCTCAAAGCAATAGGAGATCTGTGATCTTTGTTATAGTCTCTGTTGAGGTGCAGTGACAGCTGCCACTGAAACGTAGCCTTAGATGCATTATTACAAAAGTATGTTAACAATGCAACAAAGTAAAATGCAAAGCATAGTGTTTCTCCACATTAATTGTACAAGATTCTTGTTGTGCTCATAGATACAAACACACACAACCTGATGGGCACTACTGTACAACAAGTGCTGTGCCTGGATGATAAATGAGCTGCTTTTATAAAGCACATTTCTGGACTGACTTAGCCTGGCCCAGCCAGACTCTCAATTCACCATTCATTTCTAAAGGGCCGCACCAACAGGCGCAGACAAAACTGTTTTGGGATGCAGCTGGACAGACACATCAATCAGAGCTGTTCACCCCATTTTTCCCCTTGCGAGTCAGGCAAGCCAGCGTCTTCTTTGTTTTGAGAGGAATTTCAGGCGAGCAAAAAACCCTTGTTATTTAAAGTTACTCAATAATAAATAAAATAATGTTCCGACAAGACGGATAACAACCTTGAAGATCTGGCAAGTACTGCTTTTTTTTTTTTTTTTTTTAATAATAGGAGTCTTTGCTAGGAATTATTAGCAACGTCCCTCGTCTACCTGTAGGCTTGAAGAGTTTGTCAGGTCTGACAGACAGAGGAAGTAAGATGGTGAACACGGTAAACTGGTTAGTTATCCATACACACACTCCTCAAGGTTCTGACGCTCCTTTGCTCTCTATTGGCAGTTGAGCTTTGAGGAGACCATGTTTTAAATTAATTTTCTCCATGTTGTCATGTATGAAAAGAGTCAAGAATTTACACCTAATTACAAAAGGCAAGTTATTTAAAAAGCATTTGTTTGGCATTATTCCCTTTCAAGCTTTTTGGTCTATATAAGCAGTTGATTAATATAACCGTGATTACTATTCGTGGTTTCCGCTGTGTTAAAAATAACACATGATAAAAGCAAAAACAAGGTAAAATCACTACTAATCACTACCCCCACTAAAAGGCCAGCTTGGCTCAAATATTAGCTGTGAGTGGGTGCAAAGTGAGCCATTACTGGGTGTGACAGGTGTTCACATTAACTGGACTTTTCATGACTCGTACAGGCAGACGCAGAGCCATGACTTCAACAAATTTTTAATTTGTCAAGTTTGTCTGAGTTTTCTCAAAACTTTAGGACTGTAGATGAAAACTACCAGGCGCCCACTGTGAGAACAGAGTGTATAAAAAAAAACAAACAAACAAAAAAAAAACAGAGTGTATGAACAAAAGTATGTTGTAATATTTGACATGTCTTTTCTGCCCTTCTGTCTGTCACATTTTCTTTTTTTCCTTTTTCTCTATTTGCTCTATTTAAGGTCACTCCAGTCAAAGTACCATCTCCTAAATCTCTGCTTTGTAGAAATGTCAGAACACAGTTTAACTACATTTTGCAGTAAGGTGAGCTGAAAATGAGTGCTGAGGAAAACACAGATCATAAATGAACTAATAACAGAAATGACATGCACTGATAGGACATGACAGAACAAAAAGACTGAGACAGAGAGAAAAGACAGAGTGAGACACAGAAATGAGAATATTTGGACCAAAGTTGCCAGGTTTCTGTAAGCCTCCACTGCCTTACTTGAGACAGCAGTATTACATTAATACTCACTGGAGCCATTAGGAGGACGAGAGGATTTCCTCATCAGATCCAGTGGAGCTCCAATAAGGCTGACAAGCGTAGGAGTGCATGTGCCGGTCATTAAAGACTGGAGGACTTCCTGCTCCATCTCTTTATAAAGAAAGAACTGGCTCGCCTTTAACTACATCACTTTAATGATGGAAGAATGCCCAAAAGTTTTGACTATATGTACTTAAGTATAGGCTGGAGTGTAGGTGTGGATAACTATTTTATTTAAATCTGTCGACATGAAGATCTTCATAACCGAGGAAAAAATAGTAAAGGAAAAAGGAAAAACATGATCTACATTAGTGGCTTACATAGGTATTTCAAAAAACAAAGGGGGGGGCCCTAATTAATGTCCACACCCACTGTTAGATGATAAAAAAGATACCACACTGATATCAGTGTGGTAAATATGGAAGTGAAGCCCTTTTACTACCAGTATATACTACGGCTGCCCTTACCAAGTATGTACTATTGCATGCAGTATACACACAAATGGGACATACTACTTCATCATAATAGTACATCCTTAACCTTGACCCTCTTGTCCCTATATCCGTCGCTGCTATAATGCGAAATTTTGATTAAAATCATACATAAGCCAAGTGGTAATATTCCTTCAAATATAAGACGACATTTGTCGTCGATTATCAACTAAACTTTGTGCAAAAATTGCATAAAAATTATTTATTCATTGCACATGTGAGTTGCAATACATTTGTGTAATACTTACACTTAAATGTGCTGTCATCTGTCATCATCTTCGAGCTTTGAGCTGTCAAATATGCTATCATCAATGAGCTGTCAAATGTTTGCGCAGCTCGGCTTTGTTTATAATCGCGCAGCATGCCTTGATGCACTTCCGGTGGGCAGAGGATTGTGGGTAAGGATATCCAGAAAAGCATGCTGATTTGTATATTGCAAAATCTGAAAGTAGTAGGACATCCTGGTTTTTTGGGCATACTGCATTTGACATACTATGTACTGGGACATACTAGTTCTTTGTTTTGCTTACTATAAAGTATACTACATAGTACACCAAGTGACTAAAAGTAGCCTAGCAGGAGACAGCTAACTTGAGTTCGTCCCAATAAAAAACATTTTAAAACCACACCTGCCACTATAAAGCTACTCATTCACGAGTTCTTTCTTGTTTATTTTATTTGTCTGCAAACAGAAATGCAATATTAAGACAGTAAGAGAGAAAAAAAAAAGAGCTAGCTGTTTTCATGTTTCCAGTCTTTATGCTGTAGGCTAACTGCCTCTTCGGCCTATCTGTTGGGAGGAGTCAGTCTTTTCATGTTATTCTTACAAAAAATTGCAATTTTCTAAAATATCAGACTACAATCAGTGTGAAGAAAGTGGTTTAAGATGATATTAATAGATCAATCTCACTCTTTTTAGCTATTTTTAATACTTGCACTGTTAAGTTTTAAGAGTCTGAATTCCATCTTTCATTTCATTCAGATCACAGCTTAATTTTGAGGACCAGAGCTAAAGAACATGGTCTTGGCTCGAGCTCCAATTGCATGCGGACCAGTCATGTATTTTTGCCTCCCATTTCCTCTGTGCTTGGCATTGCAACCTCACCTTTCTGTCATTAAGTCAGCCAGACGCTACTTCATCTTGCAAATTGTTGCGGTCTAGATGATATTCCTGATCGCTGAAACATACTTGTTCCCCCCTTTGTTTTGTGTTCATTTCTCCAATATTTGCAGTAGAAAGTGCCTCATAACATTCACCTGTTCTTAATTATGCTGTTTGTTATCATGGTCGACCACCTGCGTGGTCTGTGCAGGTCTGTGTGAGAGTTTCCTTGTAGGAATACATTCATATTTGACTGCATAAGTGTGTGTCTACTTCTGTGTGTAATGAACATGTGAGGACTTGCTTTCTAGCGTTCATAAGCTCTTAGTGTTAGTTTCATTGTATTATTACTCATCGTACATACTGGCTCCTCTTTCTTCTTTGCAAACAGGATTAAGTTTGCACAATAATCCATGTAGTCAAAGAACTCCCCCGCTCCCATCAACAAACAAACCTCAGGTGTTGACAGCAGCAAACAAAACATTCCAGTGCCAATGTGTGCCGCTACTTTGGTGCGAGTGTTGCAGGTATAGAGGCCAACAGTAAGAAAATTGGTGGCAGACTGATGAAAGGCGGGAGAGAGGGAGTAGCTTAAAGGCAGAGTGAAGTGGTTAAAGTTTGGCAAGACTATCTGTGACCAAACATCAATTACACTGCTGCACTATTTCATTATGAACCTGAGACTCATTTCTGTACAGTGCTTAATTTTAGAATTTTAGGGTTAAACTGTTTCACTCTGCTTCTTGGTCTAGGTTTTTATGGGCGGGGCTATAGAGGGGGCACCATGACG
>JAQLOL010000014.1:17676218-17688093 GCA_029783665.1 Naso thynnoides | reverse complement strand
TAGCAATGGTTGTTATCCCACTCGTCAGTTATACCGTCGCATTTTTTTTTTTTTAGCTAGCTAGCCATGCCATTGTCTCGCAAGTGTGTCTTTCCTGGCTATTTGACTTCGGAGACCAGCTTGGTCACTTTATTCACGTTTCCCTGGGAGGATAAGGTAAAAGACGGTTGGCTTGCTTTTGTCAAGAGCTATGGTGGTGGGGAGAATAGCATCACCACCAAAGGATGCCTCTGCAGCAACCATTTCAGAGTAATGAGAGAGAGAGTTTTTCAAACTTTCATTGGCACCATGTTTAATGACTGTGTGGTTGTCCTGTCTACATATGTATCTGCCAGTTAACAGAGACTGACACACATATACACACTCACACGCACATACACAGAGTTCGATATTTGACAAGAAAGGGGCAGACGGGCAGAGGAGCTTGTTGACTGGCATGGAGAGATGCGCTTCTGATGTGGACAGCGAGGTGGTTGCTTGGACGGGAAATGGCATCCACCTACGGTGTGTCCACCCCCGCCCCCAAATGAATGAAAGAATGAATGAATGAATTAATGCAGTTACCAGTGCAAAAAGAGGCATAATTTTTTGCAGTCAGACTGATGAAGAAGTTGCATTGTAATCAGAGAAATGGACAAAAAGGATACTTAGCAAGAGACACAATTGCTGCACTTTGCTCTGTCTGTCCTTTTCATTGTGTGCCAACATCCTTTGGCTTTTGCCACTCAACTGATTTAAATGAAGGTGGACTGGCAAAATAGACTCAAGTAGCCCAGTTGCTATGCAGTAGCTATGACTCCAGGGAAAGAGGCACATGTATTACAGATGTGCAGTACCACTGTATGCACATACATGGATATTATATGTATGCATACAGTACGAGTATACGTGAATGCGTGTGTGTGTCAAGTTTCCAGATGAAGTGGGGGTTTATGTTATTTAGATTGGTTCATACATCATGTTACCAGCCTATTACTATGGAGCTCTGCTATCTGAACTGCATATCTCCTCTCTCTTTTTTGTGTGTTCTTTATTTGCATAAACTGGTCACTGGTTTGAAAAATGTTGCTCACAAATGGCGTGAGGAAAAGCTGGAGCTCTGCCTATCTGCCTCAATTTGTTCTTTCCATTTTTTGTACCGCAATACTGCAATATCTGAGATTTTGGTCAGAGAAAAAACATAGAAAAAAAAGATTTAATTTCTGTCTTTCAGCAGTCTGATTGCTGCAGCAACAAAAAGTGAGCAAACCCTCACTGGACCAAACCATCAGGCAGATATACTGTGGAGTATAAAACCTGTGGGAGATCGCACTCACAGTACAAAGAGTTTTCAGTCATATTACTAGTCTAGAGACACTTCCATTAAAATATATTGCAATTTTTTTCTGAATTTTAAGAAATTCTACAAAAGAAAATGCACATTTATGTATGTTTCCATCCAATACTATTATGCAAATATTAGGAGTAAGTTCCATCGTATCCGTGCTAGAATAGGCAAAATTAGGAGTAGAACTGGTTGACTGATCCTTGTGAAGTATACCTGAGCTTTTCCAGCTTTAAGTGATCCATGACATCAATGACCCAGCAGCTATACAGGGTGGGGGTGGCACAACTTTGACTTTCAGTTGCTCAGAAAGAGGCCACAGTGCAAAAAGTCATGATGCATTTTATGGTTTATTTATGAGAAATTAACCTTGGTGTACATTCAGGAAGCCACTGCATCTCGCCCCGTTTGCAAACTTTATATTTTACCTCCATGAGATGAGAAAGGTTGAGTAGCTTTTTTTAAGCAACAGAGGTAACTCTTTGAAGAAAGACATATTCAATGTACAAATGTTAAGCTGATGCTGAAGAGTCATAAGAAGGAACCAAATAATTGACAATGTGTCATTATTGAATAACTGTGGTTTTCTTTGTTTTTTTAAACAAGAGATAAGCTTGAAGAATATTATGCAAGTGATTAAAGACAGGTGACATCTATTTGTAGGCTACTTGAAGCACTTTGTAAACTTCTCTTTTTAAAGGTGCTATATAAATAAAGTTATTATTATTATTATTATTATTATTATTATTATTATTATTATTATTATTATTATTATTATCCTTAAATACACTGTTTTTGTCTCAGAACTTGTGCAATTTTAAGAGTTAAATTTTTAAAAAGGCAGTACGTGTTGCTCATCAGTCAGGGGCGACAGATTGTCCTTGAGCAAAGACTTGGTGCCCTAAGACTCCTGTCATCTTGAATAAAAAAAAAATACATATTCTATGCAATATCATACATCAAAGTTAATGGGAGAGGATGAAAAGCTTTAGAAGCTGATTTGTGGTCAGTTTTCCTGTTCTCTCACTGATCGTCTGGGTTGGAGTTTGGGACGGGGAACCTGATCCGGGCCAGTTGCTCCCGTCTCAGAGGAAAGCGGTGTTTGGAACGCTTCCACCACATACATCCATTTTTCATCATCACCCTCCTCTCATTTCTTCATTGTTGTGCTGAGTTTCTAATGGGACTCTGGTTGACCAGTGGGTCGTTTTTATGCCAAATGCCTTGCAGGCTTTCATCCTCATGACTTGAGGAATGGCTCTTGTCTTGTAAAGTGTCTTCAAACTACTCAAAGCCACAGCGTAATGAGGTAACCTCTTGAAAAGTTAACTTTCAATACCTTGAAATCTTGTCAGGTGATGTCAGTTATTTGGCACATAAAGCACTTTATTCAACTCTTTAGGGCTTGCCTGGAGTGTGCTTGAGTTAGATTTAAGGGAAGTGCAGAGACAGAAAGAGTGGAATTTCCAATTTAGGGGGTATTTATTAGAATAATTTTTTTTGTTTTACGGCCTCAACTTTTTAAAATCCCTTCTATTGTGTGTCAGAGATGATCCACAAGCATCTTTATATGAATTTTTCAGTCAGGTGACATTTTTAACTATAGATACAACTCCCCCGTACAACTCTCTGCAGCACAACAGTAGTATACTTTATTCAAGTAAGTGATATAATTGGGATTTTGTCATAATTAAATTTATAGTTTAATTAATCTTACCAAACATTTTCAAACTGAGCACAATAATATGAGAGGGTGTCTTTGTTATGAATTTAGCTTTAAGATGCAACATCTGAAATATAGACAACCCCAAATGTATGCATTCAGAACTTAAATGATTGGCAGGAAAAATGCATGCACAAAAATGTTTAGACTGTGATTTAAAATGATGTAATTACATAGTTTATCCGGTCTGTCTTTCAAAAACTAATAAGTGAGGCGTTTCCTGTTCAGTGCACTGAAATCTGAAAAAAAAAAAAAAGTTAAAATGTAAGATATACTGCCTCCATCACATTTTTTGTCACAAGTACTTGATAACTACATTTAGCCAATATTATGTATAAATAATACTGATCCATTGGATATTTCATTTTTAGATTTTCTTGCTCCCTAATATCAGTATTGACCCAAAAAAAATCCCATGTCAGTCATACCCTATTAAATATCTAAAGTAAAAATGGTCCTTACAATGGGGATCTCGTAAAGAAAATGTGATTGTTTACTTGTATGAGGTTGTGTGAAGTTTATTTTCACAGTTTTTGGAGAATATTCTGTAGATGCACTAGTTAGAATGAAAGAAAGTAAAATCATGGCCAAGCCTTTTTACCCATTGGTGTTTTTGCTTTAGGCAGATTGTGGTTTTGTTGCAGAGCCTTTGACAGGCCTCATTTATAAATAAGTGCCTCAACTGCTCGGAACTAGACAAACCTCTGTGAGTGTGTGTGTGTGTGTGTGTGTGTGTGTTTGTGTGTGATTGTGCAGACACTCATAGCTGGAAGAATCTATAAAGTGTTTATATAAAGTGTGAGTTGGACAGCTGAGGCCAAATGCAGCAAAGGATCTTGAGTTTCAACCAAAATGCTTGTTTGAGGAGAAGCTGATAACAGTTCAGTTTGACTGTAATTGCATTTAATTAAAGGCCAAAATGTCTCTTGCCACTGCCAACCCCAGTTTTTATAGAAACACGCATACATGCACATGCATAAACATTGATGAGTTGGGGTGAGGTGTGAGGCCTGGCTTTGGAACAGCTACTGCTGTGTGAATTCTTCTTTAATTGATAATTACATTGTGGGAATGTTTATCACTATGGCTGCTTAGTGCTGTAGATCGAGTTTCTCCTCTGTCAAAACTCCTATGAGTCAGTACATGTACATGCACAGTTAAGTCGAGCTACAGTTAAAGCTTGATTAGGCCTCCTTGTTCCAGTATACAAGCGCCGAGGGAGGATCGATTTATTTATTCACTCCACTACGGTAAGCGGTGATATGTCTCGTTCAGCTGGTTGCCACTAAAACCTTCTTAACTTTAGCCAAACAGGCTGCAAACAAGTTAGCAAGTGGCTAGCGGAAAGTATGTTAAATGGTGAAAACATGGACAATTTTTCAACGCTGGAAACTTCTTATCTATGCTTCACTGTACAGATTCGATACACGCTTCCCCTCGTGCTTATGATATTCTTGTTTTTTTCCCTGCTGTCTTCTAAAAATGTATGCTAATCGAGTTCCGGCTCAAAGACCACCGTGGGGATTATCAATCATGCACAGAATGCTTAGCCCAGTCCAGGTCCGACTGAGGCATCTACATGCAGGAGTAATTCAACCCCCAATCGCATTATTTGGGTGTGTAAGCTTGACTTTGAGAAATTTGATTTAGTACAACTTCAGTCGGACTAACATGTCTTCATGCATTTTAAAAGTCCGGTGTTAGCCGGACAAACATAACGAATTGATTTTCTCTAATGTCACGTAAACAAATTCAACAAATTCAAATTAAATCATAGCAAAGTTTGAACAGAGAGAGCAAGAGAGGAGGAAGTTCAAGGCTGATAATCAACAGTGACCTCAGATTCTTTGCCTTTGTTTTACTGTTCTACTCAAACAAATAATAGAAATGATTAAATCAAATTAAAATTCATGTCACGTCACTTTTATAAACTATTTTTCGGCATTGTATTAGCTTTTGAATACATTATTACAGTATAACGGTCCCTTTTTCACATCATCTTACCTGAGAAGATCCTGTTGTCCACTGGACTGTAATGGTGAACTGGACTGCCCTTGATCAACCACTTGAATAGATGATAAGAGCCTCCTGAGCCCACTTGTACAGTCTTTCTCAAACTTTTTTGTGTCAGGGCCCAGTAATGTATGGCCCTCAACCTCTGGGGCCCAGTTTCGTAATTTTTCAGGGAAAGATTTGCTTTGCAGCACCTTGTTCTGGTTGGCCATTTCATCTTTCTTTTGAGAAAAATCCTCAGATTTATTATGTATGTACTTGGTCTCCAAATGTCTGTGCTTTTTTGATAGTTTCATTGCTGAGAACCATTTGGCAGATTACACAGACAGGCAACCATCATTGGATACAAAACCAAACTTAATGTATGCGAAATTATATTTGCAAAGGAATGGACAATATTTTTTAGCTTCAGGTTCTATGTTTGTTCTTCATTCTGCTGTGAATAAATTGAAATAAGCATCCAAATACTTTTGTTTAGAGGAGGCCATGGCTAGCTAGCAAAGTTAGATGAAATTTTTTGCAGGCTTGTAAAGAGTTAAACACACACATTTAATTAAAAATACTGTCATTTTTTATTTGGGGGAGGTTGCTGGACCAACAAGCTCTGCTCTGTGGCCCGGTGCCGGTCCGCAGCCCGTGGTTTGAGAAATGCTGTGCTAGTAGGTGTCGCAGGCGCATGCTGAACCATATCTATGAGGCTGATAAAGACTGATAATGTCCATTCAGTCAATTGATAACATCCGAATCAGGTAAAATTATTATGGAATTAAATTTCAGGCTGATAATCTTATGAGAAATCTTGTTGTGAAAACACATAAAAAGAGGTCAGGATATGTGCCCTGCTTCCACATTACACCATCAAAAACAGTAAATGAGAATAGTATGTGAAAGTGCTGCTGCCAGTCAAAGCTGAAAAGTCCCTCCAAAGTTTGTTTTGCTTACTGAATATTTCTGCTGTTATCTCATTCTCACTGTATCGCAAAGCAACCCACACTGAGCTCGGGGTGGACGACAAGTTCATTCTATGCGCAGACAAAAAAATGGATTTAAGGTGGATTGAGGTTTTTTGTTTTTCCTTGGGAGTCTGAGGTTTAAAGGAGAATAAAAGACAAATAAAACTGCTGCGATGATGGAAGAGGTAGAGTGAGAGATGAAGAAATGAGAACAGAAACAAAAACATGGTGAGGGAGACAGATGGATAGAAGGTGAGAGTCTTTTCTGTCTGACGAATATCTGTTGAAATTCCTTCTCTGGCAGTAATGTCTACAATAGATGCCAAAAACGAATACTTAAGTGGACTGACAGAACGCTCACTCAGAGAGACACAGGCTGACTTCTGAGTTACATCATTGCTTTATCGATTTAACAGACTACTGATGTCTGATGACGACTGGATTGCCTGGAAAAGATGTGGATAGTTTTTTGTTGGAAATATTAGGGCAACTTTCTGTGTTTCTAATGAAGCATGTGAGCCAACGAACGGCAAAATGAATCTTGCGTTTCACGCATTTTAAAATTCTACTGACATGAGCAGAAAACAAGACTTGACATCCATGAAAAACACAATGGTTTGCTTCCAATCTGCAACCATTGTGCTGCATTATATCTCCCATTCGAAAAGGAAAACAGCTTAATATTTTCTTCAGTTTAGAGTTATCAAGAGCCTGATTTCTTATCTTTTGGTAGAGGCTCGGTGCTGCGGATGTGCCCATGTCATGCCTGACAGATGAGTTACTCCAACCCTTACCATCCTCCAACCAATTACATTTTGTTTTGTAGCTGGTAAATTGAGACTGTGACTTTGTCTATGGTCTGACAAAGGTGCTGATTGTGCCTGCTGTGTTTGATTGCATCTGTAATGATTTGCATAAAAACAAAACACAAGAAATGAAGCTTTCCAACAAAGTTTCGCATGTTGAGTACATATTGTATGAAACTGTATCGGTAGCTGTTTCCATTCACTTGTCAATCAAATTTCACAAAAAAAAATTCATGTGAAAAATGCCTCGGAAAGTGGATTTCAGTCCAGCAGCTCTAAAGCAAATAAAACCTGTGCGTAATGATGTCACATGCTCTTCTGTGAGAAAATGTGTGTATAAAATAGATTTCAGACGTTTTAAGGGGTTTCCATCCATTTTCACACAACATTCAAGCAAACATTTGCAAACATAAGTTAGTTAGCCATGTATCTGATGCAGATGCAGGTAAATGCCACATGACAATGGCGGCGGCCTGTTGTTTGGGAATTACAGCGCTCCAAACAGTTCTGGGAGATCGGGGTTCGGAGACATGTGCAGCTGTTTACAGGGAAGCTATTTTATTCATTTTGAAGTTTGATTGAAAAATTCCCCGAGCAGTTAATATTTCTCCCACAGGAAAATGTGGAATACAGTCTGCACACCTCTGTTGGTGCTTGAACAGGTCTGCCTTTGGGCGGTTGCCTCTGTGAAGTCCATTCAAACCTGATTATGGACATGTTGGAGGACATTATCCCAAACTTAGACCATTAATTTATATTTTCATGTGTTTTGTGGTCAAAATTCAAAGTTTTGAACAAGCAACAACTCCGTTTCCCTGGCAACACCTGAGACCTCGACTAATAACCGAAGTAATCATAACAATCCTGTAAGGTTCTTATGTAATGAGTTCTAGTTCAGTACTCTAGTAAATAGGATGGGCCATACAATATAGCAACAGGAGATAAACGAGTCCTTTCAGCTGTTAGCCAAAGAGCTAATGTTATGCTAGCAAAATTCAAAGTCAATAACATTGCACACGGTGGACAAACAGTAAATGTAATTTGCCAGTATGTTTAAAAACAGGTCTATCAGGCCAGTCAGCCATGTCATTGTCCCCAACCAATAACAATTTTCACAAGGAAAATATCTTGCGAATATTTTTATTTTTGGCTGCAGCCTGAATTAAGTTAAAGGACTGAACAGATGGGCAGTGAAACAGGGCTGTAGTGGCTTAGTTAGTGCCCAAAAAACTCAGTTTATAACCTTTTTCAAATGTGTTGGAAAAAAGATATTCAGATTTTCTTCATTTAATTTAATACTAAAGTCGCAGAGTTTGCAGCTGACGTGCATTAATTTGGGGCAGTGAACAGAGTATTTGACTTGAACTGCTTGAGGAGTTCAGTAGGTGTCCATATATCAAAACTTAATTGACACCCTCCAGCCAATCAGCAATGTGTATTCACCAAGACCATGGTAGAAGTTGCTTTAATTATAACTTGAAATGGTTTGCATTAATGGAATCACAAGAATCTATGCTTTCCAATGCTTTGTGTCTTGAGTACAGAATGTGATTACAAAAGGAATTTTTTTTTCTTTTTTACAAAAAATAAGGCTTCAACAGATAATATACTCATTTGTATATCATATACGTACCATTACATTTTACTCACCACTGAAATGACACATACCATTCAAGCTTTGCAGCTCTTTCTGCAATGGTCATGTTTGGTGAAATCTGTAAGGAGCATAAGGGACAACATTCCTTATGTTTGCAGGCAGAAGGACTCAAGCAAGGCGATACTCGTTGGCAAAAGAACGGAAAGAAAAAAGAATGCAAGACAGAACAAAATGTCCCAGGTCTTGCCACTATGAATGAACTATCAATTTGCTGTGCTGCACAACACTTTAGGTGCAGATGTGATATGAGCAACACTCTTGAAAGAGATTCAGCTCTTTTTTTTCATGATGTCACTGAAACTATTTTCAACTTTAAAACTTTATGTAGCTTACTGCCTTTAATTGGAATGATTCAGAGCCATTAGTGCAGGTATTATATTGTAGTTTAGGATAAATTGTGTGTGGAGCTACATGCAAGCACATGCACAAGCACCACATCATTAACTGTACAAGTTCACAGCGGTCATCTGTGTGTTTCTGTAGCTGCTCCAAGACAAACAGAGAAGTCCAGGGAACTACAGTGTGGACATGAAGCGGCAAAACAGCAGTCTTGTTATTCTAATGTCTGCGTCTCCTGTATTTATGGCTATGGAGCACTGCTTCAGTTGTTTCCTCAGCGTGCTATTGATCTACTGATGTACAATGGTTGCAGCTTCTGCATTTGTTTCCTGAAATGTAGCCTGAAGTCAGTAATCATCACCAGTCCTGTGGATTCTTTCAGATACACAAGTGTCCTGCCAAATCAGTGGGTTTTGGGGGACCTGAGCCAAAGAAATACTCCATCCCAGCCAAGTCACTTTTGGTGTGCTGCCTTACTTCGAAACACATTATTAGCACCCATAAACATTTACACAGGATCACATTTACATATAGCTGAAGCTTTATAACCAATAACAATGGATGAAATTACTCGTTATGATGAATCCACTTAGAATTATGTGTTGCATTTTTAAACATCTTTTAGATACCTGTTTTTGTTCCATGAACTCTGATGTTTTCTTTGACCTTTCTTTGTTTCAGCGATGAAGCTCTGATAAACCATCTGTACACAACCTGCTCTGCACTGAACAGCAGACAGCGGCATTATGAATGTGTTCAATGGGCACAAATTATGAGCTTCATTTCTCAGGAGTTCGGGGCTGTATTGATTGTGTTTAAGTAATATTAACAAGAGGAGGATCAGGCAGAAACGGTGTACTTTTAATGCATGCGCAACTTTTGCTAGCCAAATGTAATCAAAAAGGAGGCCCCATAAGGCTATCAAAATGGAAGGAAAATCAGAGTTACTCAAACTAAATTATTGTTGGATGGACGCATCACATTAAAGGAACACTTTAGGCCTAGCTCTCCTCCTTTCTTCTGTGCCCAAACTCTACAAATGATGTTAAAAAAACTGACCATTTTCATGTCATTTGTAGAGGTTTGGGCCTGCTTGCTCAGAACTACAGATTTTACCTCTGCATTTTTGTATGCTCGCCTACACAGAAAAAGGGGGGCTGTCCCTCAAGCTCTGGAATCAAAACAGACTGTCCGCCATTTTTCTCCAGCGCTGCGCCGCATTACAGGACTTGCCCAATTTATTTAAACAAATATGACCATGGCGGAAGGCCATTTTCCAGCTGATATGCTAGAAGAGGATTTTAAAAACCTATTGGTTGAATCGGACATACGTGACCGCGTACGAGTCATTATACAGTGAGGAAGAGTTGCAGCGGGTTGAGGAGGAGGCCACTGCTGTGGCTGCAGCCAAGAACCTAGCCCCCCAGTGTGTTGTGTTAGTTGTAGGTTTTCTTCTATTTGAGCAAAAAACAACTTTTGTCTCTTTACTCTTGAATTCTTCTTTAATGGATAATTACATTGTAGGAATGTTTATCTCCTGTGTCAAAACTCATAAGAGTCAGTACATTTACATGCACAGTTAAGTCAAGCTATGGTTGAAGTGCGATTAGGTCACTTAATTGGAATCTGTTCCTGTCCTAGTAGCTATACAAGCGCAGAGGGAGAATCAGTTTATTGTTGGACTCCGCTATGGTAGACAGTGATATGACCCGTTCAGCTGGTTGCTACTGAACCTTCTTCCTGCTAGCCAAACAAGCTGCAAACAAGTTAGCGAGCAGCTAGCAGAATTTATTTGGAATGGTAAAAATATGGGCAACTTTATAGCCCTTTTCACTTTTTATCTACACTTTACTTTTTGGTGCGAATTCAAAGCACGCTTCTCAAAGTTCTTGTTTTGTGCACGAAAATTCATGCTGTTCGAGTTCTAGGTCAAAGACGGACATAAAGACAACTAATCATGTACAGAACCCTTGGGCCAGCTGTGGGGTATACATGCAGGAGTAATTCGACTCTCCATCGCATTATCTAGGTCTGTTAGTTCGACTTTGAAAAATATGATTTTGTGTGATTTCAGTTAGACTTACAAGTTTACATGCATTTTAAAAGTCTGTTTTTAGTCTGTTTCTTAGGCCATAAGGCGCCAATTTCAAAGTAACTGCACTTTTCTCCTACATAGATGACCCAATTTCAATAGACCATCATATTCCCAGCAGCAAATAATTCTTTAACTTTAGCTGTGTTAATTATAAAAAGTGCCAACCACTTGAAAATGTGAAGTCAGACCTTAACATAATAAAATGTCAGACTTAAATTCTATTATTGACTTGTAACTGTACAAAGTGTGACACAACAGAAGTGCTTTCATGTTCCTCTACTGAAAGGAGAGATGTCTGTGCACTTCGTTAAACTACACTACACTGAGATGCTGCAGATGCAACAGAAAGAGGAGATGATGTGACACTTCACATTATTCCTTTAGTGCAAATTACTCCCAGTAAAGTAGAAGATTTATTGCAGCGGAAAGCTAAAATTGTTTTGATAGAGTCACCCTGTGCACCCTGAGGGCTTGACAATGGTTTGATTTCACCATAATTAAGAGACATAGCTTGTCTGTGTTTGTGTTGAAAGACTGGGGAGGATTTGTTGTCCTTAAAGCAACTGACATACAATTTTTATCCAAATGTTCAAAATGCCAAGATTTATCCAAAAGATATCTTATTACACTGCTGGCTTTGACATCCAAGCCTGGCTGGAAACACAGAGTCCCTGCCCACTGCTTATTCATGGTTTTGTTAAAAGGCAAGAGGAGCCAAGAACAATATAAACAGACTCTAGTTTCTTGAAATTCATTTTTAAAATCACTTTTTGCAGGAACCATTAATGCAAAATTGCTGCATGCAACCATTAGTCTTCACTAGTGTAATGCTGTGTTCATTTTCCCTTGGATTCACTGTAAATATAAGCTTTCCTTAAACAAATATTTTCATATTAGCCAAATTCTAAGGAGGGCATTAAGGTTCAGAGGCTCCACATTTGTGTAAAAATTCAGAGGTGAGTCAA
>JAQLOL010000014.1:17661948-17676118 GCA_029783665.1 Naso thynnoides | reverse complement strand
AAGAGTACCAATATCTTGTTTAGGACTTGAAATTCAAAGTTTAGGACTTTGAATTTGAGATTTACTTGTGATTTCCAAAACCATGACTTTGTTCCACCACTGCCTTTTACTCTAAGGAGATTTTACACATGGGAAAATGTCCAGTGAGCTGCTCATTATTGTGGGGGAAAAAAGAAGAAAAAAAAAAAGGACAGGGTGACGCAGGATCACTTGCATCAGCCCGAAGGCTTCCTCCTGGATTGATATGAAGATGGCAGTTCTGGTCTGTGTACCAGATAGCTGACATGAATTGTTGATAGTCTACAGACAGATGAAGGGCGCAGCTATTAACGTGAGTTGTCCACAACCTGATAAGTAATCACATAGATGCTGATATATTGTGTTGTGATATTAGTTATTTACTTCAGATGTAGTGCTTTTGTCCAATGCTGTTTTAACCTGTTGCATTGAGTTGTTCCCGAGGATGCGTGAGTCTCAGGTCAACACTGCACAGGTCGGTGGAAAGGCTAAAGGCTCATATTATTCACTACATGTAGTAATCACAAAGAAACAGTACTTGTGATTACGATTTTGGCTTCCCATGATCATAAAAACAAAATACTTGAGAGAAACGATTAAATGCTGCATGATGAGTCCACCAGTTACTGCCGTTGTGTTTTGTGTTGTAAATCAAGCACACCCCTGCTGAGTGAATGTGCTTGGCCCCTCCCCCGAGACCAAAGAGAAGTTTCACCTGAGTTAAGAGCAGCAAGTCACAACACATTGCCTCTTTGGTCACTTGAGGCTTCCTTAGTGTAGTACTTGTCAGAAGGCAAAAAACGAGCTGTTGGCTTTAGACAAAGGATAAAATAAACACTGTGGTAGAAACACTTTGGTTTTTTCTCCCTCCACTTTAATCAAGGACACGCTTTACAGTACATTACTGTGGACTCGCATCAAAATCTTAATGAGCATCAAAGGCAGCCGACTGCCATTCATTTTCAATATATGCTCGCGACAAAAGGCATCTGGTGCCTTAGCTGCAGGAAAGAAGCACAATGGCAGCAACCCGAGCGACAACAGCCGTCGATTTAGAGTTGAGCAGAGCTCAACTTTATGTATCAGTCCAGCTCCAAAAGGCATATAGAATTTACAGATGTCATCGTTTTTTTCCTCACTAAGGACATGTAAAATGCCCAAAATGTTGAATAGATTACAGATAACTGGCAATATCTTCTTCTTTTTTTTAAAAATAAATTATTTTTGTTTTAATAAATTGATGTTTTATTTCTTTGTCTTTCACTTTAATTGTATTTAGGCCTAACAGTGAAAAACAGCAGCTTTAAAAAGAAACCAGTGTCAGCGCTCAAAAATGCATGATGTTCTTAAAGCCAATAAATAATCATGGTCAAAATTGGGATTACAATTTCAATCAAAATAATCAGGATTATTATTTTCACCATAATCGTCCAACCCTACTTGCTGGGTCTCCAGGGTTTTTCTCCGTCTTGTCAGAATATTCCTTTCAGTTAATGTTGCGTAGTTTTCAGTAACAAGGGGTTTTGGCTCGCCTGAAATTCCTCTCAAAGTAAACATGGTGCTGGCTCGCGAAGGGAAAGACAAAGAAACAGCTCTGATTGGTTGTACGTCAATCTGAATGCGTCCAGAGGCAGGTTTGACTGTGTCTGTTGGTACTGCCCCTGGGACATGAACGGTGAATCAAGAGGCACTTGAGAATTAGTTCATCACAGTGACTTTCATTATGTTTCTCTTGATGTCATTGTGCTACCAAATGTAAGCATCAATAAAAAACAAACAAACAAACAAACAAACAAAACATGGTCAGGTTGTTCTGCGGTGGACACTGACAACCAAGTTGTGCTGAAATAGAGCAGCTACAGTTTTACGTAATGCAAAAGGCGATCAAATTCATATGATCTCTTTTTCAGGAAGTCTGTGTTTATTTAGTGGTCGTTCTCTGGGTTTCTCTTTCTGACATACTCTGGCATTAAAAATGTTGTTGCGTTCAGAAAAACAAAAAGGAAAAGATGTTGAAAAACCCCAAAATATCTTTTGGAATTGGTTGAGAAAGTTTTTCTCCCCTGTTGCCTGTAAGCTGTCATTTTGAAAACTCTCAATTTTCCTCTCTATCGGCCTCTCCTCTGTCAAGTGGATGAGTATAGTTGCTGATACATATAATGGGTTTTATGGGCCTTCAGGATCCAGAGTCTGTGATGTGTTGGTGTCCAGCTGGCTCTTCCAACAAGCCTTGCAGCGGAGGGGGAGATAATGCATTTTCCATCACAAAAATCCTCAAGATTGTGGTGAAACGCTCCCCCCTCCTCTCATCAGGAGTCTTTTTTTTAGAAATCATGCAGGTAGAAATTCACAATAGAAAGAACACAGAGAACAATTAGTACACTAAAAGCAATAATATGTAAAAGGACCAGAATGCAATGCCATTACAGCCTGTATTTTGAGAAAAAGTTGGTATTAAGACAGTACAGAGAACATTTTACCTATGGATGTGAACATTAAGCAACAGTTGACCTCACTAAAGTTTGATTTTTGTTTTTTTGGTCTCAAATGTCCTTTGAATGATGTTTTATAAAGACCTAAACACTTTACAATAAGAACTAGCAAGTTATGTATCCTGGTAGACAAAACTCAGGGGAAAAAAATTAGATTTCAAAGCCTTCAAGAACATTTCCTTTTGCCAGTGGAAATCAGGCTATTGATTAAGGCAGAGACGGTCAATAGAAAGTGGGGCCTCTCACTGCCTGGTCATTTCATGTATTAGTGTCACATGGCTTTCGCCACAGACCCGCCCCTTCAGGAGACTAGATGCAGTCTTGAGTCCGTTCATTCTTGTGGGAGAATGTGATAACAGATTACGACCAATTCTTTCACCTCCTCGTCACCAAGATACATACTGGACCCCTTGTTTACAAGACACATATCTTCTGAACATTCTGCCTTTAAAATGGCGTTTTTCAGACTCACTACACATACTCACTAGATATGGGAACTGGTGCTTCCTGTCTTGCTTCGCAACAGACATAAACGAACATTTAAATGGTCTTATAGGTGAAACTAATAATTAAAAGTTAAAAATTAGACATTAAACAAACATCACGCTACGCAAAATCCATGTGCTTTAATCAGTTCACGACGCTATAACACTTCCAGAGGAGGCAGAGGGATGGTGGTTCCTAGTTGCCTCCATTGGAGATGTGACTCTGCCCGCTTAGGAGATGGGAAGTGTATATACCATTTTACACCACTGGCACAGTGCACAGTGGGGCATCTTGTGTTAAAGAGATCCTAAGCTCTAGTTTTAGCTTCAGTGACAGAATCCCACACAGTCTTGCCTTTTTTTATTTTTTCTTTGATAGTTAGCTACATCCCAACCCCATCTGCTGGTTTCTGACACCCTGATTCCTGGAGGTCAGTCAGTAATTCTACTGAAACATAAAGGAATCTTGATTAAATCTCTGACCTGTGTAGGTATCAGAAGTAACAGCAGGGAGGAGCACACCATAATATAACAGAGCACCAAGTAATTTGAAACTCTCTTAAATTAATGAAAAGACTCTTAAGAAATCCCACAGTCTGCTGGTAACTTGGTGCAAAAGTATTTTAAATAAAAATAGTCTATATTTGGACAAATACTTGATACAACTGTCACATCCTCTTCTAAAAAGCTGCAGTTCCTAGTAAAACCTGATGGGGGTAGTAAAGGACCATGTAAAACTCATGTTCACTCCTCAGCAAAAAGAGATGTGTGCCTCAGCACGTCTGTTACAGGAAGGAGATAATTAGGGGCAATAAATAAAAATATTGACACCATATGCTCTCTGTTTCTGCACTTCTCTTTCTCAAAGCTTTAACACCTTCAGCAGAGGCTCATGAACTGAGCAGCAGCTACAGGTGTTCACGAAATGCACAGCCTATGAGAGAACTCTACTCTGTAGCTGTCAGACAGGGCCACCTTATCCTTTTCCTTCACATTTACAGTTTGATGCATTGTTTTTGTTGTTATTTTTACCAGCTTATCACTTAGCTCGTCTAATCCTGAGAAACTGAGAAGAACTGAAGCGTAAGATAATGTGTTTGTGTGTGCGTGTCGGCCAATAACTCAGAGATAAGAAAGAGTATCCCACTCACCAAACACGCATAAGTACACGAGCCATCTGAGTGGGAAGCGTGTCTGGAAATAAGCCCTGCAGTGTTCTGAAGAGAATCTCAGGTGGGGCTTCCATATGTTCAGATAGTTTAAAGTAAAAAATACCTTTTTAAAAAACTTTTTATGAGTAAGAACTTCATGAATGTGTGAAGTGATGTAACTTAGTTTCCTGATGCCAAAATGTGGAAGAAGTAGTTGATGTAATTAACTCCAGAAAAATAGAGCTAGCAACTTTCTGTAGAAAATTAAGTCTCATGGTGTCCCAGTATGTTGGCTTAATATGACAGAATAGCTGCTAAACTTCTTGTTCCTGTTTGCTTGTACTAAAAGATCCTTTTCATGATGTTGCACAAATCAATAGAGACACACAGCTATATATTGTGTCATTTTATACCACATCTGTGCAGCAGGAGATTTTGATACTGTTTAGACGCGATGCATCATTCTTTCAGTCTTTTATGGATTTGCAGTCATTCTTCCTAGTGCAGTCATAGTTCAGTGCATCTACGTCTGGCGAGGCTGTCAGATTTAAGGTCAGACGAACAAAAACACAAATTAAGAAAGGCGTGCTGTTTGCTATTAGCATGTTTCTTTTGTTAGTGACACATGTAGCCGTATGTTGATATGCTGATGCTGGGTTGCTAACTTTGGAGCAACAGTAGCATCATGACTCTAGGGATAGTGTGAATGCTTTGGCTCAAATTGAGGAATCAGATAAACACTTTGACAGAAGAAGAAATGAGTTTCCTGCATTTTCATCTAGTACCTCCATTAGCGTTTATCTGCTAATTTAGAAGTGAAATGTCTCCACTCTGGTTTTGTTCTTACATTTATGACCCACAGAATGAATTGTAATAACTTCAATGATTCTCTCACATTGTCATTATTAGGTCAAACAACCCTGTTGTTTCTCGCTAAATAGCTTTAAAGCTAATGACCTTAGCATTAGCCCCCAGTTACTTCCACATATCTCACAGAGATGCTAGCATGACTGTAGACCCTCGTTGTTGTTAGGTAACAGTGTGTGGATCAATGGATCAGTTTTATTTTTTGTTGTTTTGCTAATTGAAAAAAATCTACAATCCTCCTGCAATCATTAAAGAAAGGGCAAAATGCCATTTCTTAGGCAGAAATTCCAACAAAAATGTTCACAATAAGATCTGTTAAATATTATTATTAAAAATTTATGTTTTTTTCTAGCCCTGTGTGAACCAAAGAAAGAGACTCCATCTGATTTGGTTGTGTTTACATGGCAGCAGAAATCTCAAAGACCAATATTTGAGATACAGTGTCTGAATGCCAGCAAAGCTGTGTTTTTGTGTCTTGTAGCTGAGGTGAACCAACCCTGTTAGCTTTTCTTTTTTACAGTGCTTTTACCCTCTTCTGTTTTGTTCTCTCCATCTTTCTCCTTCTCTCTCACGCCCACCGTCATGTTCTGTCCTCATCAGTTACAGCACATGATCTCAGGGATTATCAACCAGTAATACTTGGCGCTTGTTAATGATGTCATCATGAGGTTCCCCGTGGGGATGTTGAGGTCAGCCGAGGAATGATAAAGGACCTTTAGTGAAACACCAGAATCGTGTTGTTAACCCCTAAATTGGCAGCACAAACAAGATTACTGTGTTTTTGAAGGAAGTCAGCCTTTGGAGACTTGGCTGTGGTAGCATGTACTGTTCCAAGAGTCTGGCTTTCTGTGGGTGGGAAGAGGAAGATGGGCACAGTGTGGGAGGCTAAAGCAAAATTCTGTCTGGGAAGAAATAAGACTGTGGCTGTGATGTCTTCTTTAAACTGTCTTTTGCAATTTCTGTAGGTTTTTCTCTTTGTCTTGTTAGCCATGTGGGCTATTGCAGCTAACTCTAGCATGGTTTGAATAAATGCTACACACAGTTACAGTGTACTAAGCACAAGTGTAACAGCCTTCTTTAAAAGCAGTGGACTATTATGATGTGATTCAACTCTGAGTCCGAGCAAATGACACTTCAGAACAGCTTTCTAATTCAGTTCTTTCTAAATGTGTCCATGATACCCTTTGTTGTTGTTTGGGTTGCATGCATTCTGTTAATGGAAAAGTTCAACATTTTGGGTAATGTGCTATTTTACTTTCTTTTTTTTTTTTTTAGTTAAAATTAAAAAAGACTGATACAAACATGTCTGTGTGTAAAGAATGGAGCTGGAGCCACCAGATCATTAGCTTATCTTAGCTTAGCTTAGCATAAACCCCTCCGACATATCTCACTAGCATGTTGTAAAACCCGTACACCGACAAAATTAACGCTAGGCTACACTAACACCTCATTTACTGTACAGACCTAAGATGGATATTGATCTTCTCATGTGACTCTAAAAAAAAAAAAATACTTGTATTGTAGTTGCAAAATGATTCAAGTATGCACCAAAAGCAACAATACGTAACTTAACCTGGACCCGCAGTTTCAAAAATGAAACGCACAAAGCAGCAGTTCTATGGAGGAAATGTTCTCTGTTTTTCCCTCTGATGTCACACGAATTCACTGTCTGTCTGCAGCCTTTTATTTTGCATAGCTGTCCCCAACAACCACATCTCAGTCTGAAATAACTCTAGGCTGTTCTCTAGCTTGGCCATTGTCTCTTTTCTTCCATTGGTGTCCTCTTTCAGTATTCGTACCTCTGTCATGACATTTGTAGAAGCTATTGAGTCCAGTTACATTGCTCTTTCACTCAGCTCTCCTCCTGGTGTCCATTCAGGTGCTGGACCTTCATCTGCCAGCGAGCCAAGCCTCCTCTTAAAGCGGGAAAAACACAACACTACCTGGTGCTGCAGCTGCAGCTTCGATTTGCAGGCAGCCTACATGTTGCTTTCAGGAACTTCCATGAATCACAGAGTTGAGGCAGAACAGTTGTGGGACATCAGAGGGACAACCAGAGGACATTTTCTCCGTAAAATATGACCTGCATTTTACTAAAATGACTGTTTTCTTGCAATGTAGTAACGTGAATGTTAAATTTCATCGTCAGTTAAGTTGCATATTGTTTCCCTAAAGGTGTGCTTTTACTTTTTTAGGAACAATTTCATTTAAGTCTAGATGGATGATGTGCTCTGTCTAGTCTCTTGTGCACAATAAACATTATGAAAGTGAAAACACATTAACCTGAAGAACATCTTCAAGTAACGTAAGCTCCTTAAAACTGCTTTTCTGGTTGTTTATAGGTCTGTAAACTAATTGCATAGTGTATTTTTGGGAATGATGAAAGAAAACGGTGCCAAGTTAAGCTTAATGATTAATTTATTCTTGGCCTGCTTCTCCAAAGCTTCATAAGCTTATAAACTTACACTATACAGCACTTAAATATGATCCTTGTAAAGCTGAGTGTTGCATGATCTCTTCTCCCCGGCTCTCTCTTTGAAGCAGGAGGGCTGACATCTAAATATAGTTTGCAGGTGTATCGCTGTGCTCGTATCCAAGCAGCTAGCTGGTGGGGAAGCCCCGGTCTGAGCTAATGACTGCTGTCGATCAGCTGTTTGCCTGAGTCAGCACGTAATCTCCCTCAACTGCAGCAGATGACTGACACTTCAGGACCCTCCTTCTCAGCCCCCACACCTCACACTCTTTACCAGGTGTGTGCCATAGGTGGGTTTAAAGCTGCATGTGTTGACATAGATGACCCTCGCAGCTGCAGTGTCACTGACATCAGCGCTGCAGCTTTTAGAAGACCTCTCTAATTAGACATGGCTGCCCTGTCATCACATACTGCTGTTATCCTCCGAGCAGCTGTCCCACACACACACACACACACACACACACACACACACACACACACACACACAGAAGTAATCACGCCCCACACAGATGTACGAAACTGAGGCAAATATCATAGCAACCTTCTGGAAAGTTGGATTAGACAAAACACAAGACAACAAATGAAACAAAAGAGACGAATAAAATTTGCAGGCAGAAAATGCATTGATGTTGACTTCCCTGTTATCTCTGTATCCATTCTTGTTATTGTTTTGCTTTCTTTCTTTCTCGAATGGTTCTCTTGAAATTAGAAAAATAGTGTTATCACAGATGATCTGTTAAGTATAGAATTAGCCGTACTTAAGAGGACTCAAAGACTCAGCAAAGCAGTCTTTTAGTTGAATTGCCATTAAAAAAAGCTTACAGTCATTGTTAGTTGCAGCCATTATGAAATAATGGACAGCAATATTCAGCTGTTTCAAGAAAGACTGACAGGCAAGAATGATAGCTAAAAATATGAATGTAGAAGTTTCTGAAATTCTACAGTATCTTGAAATTTCTCACGCAACAAGCTCAGGGCTCTGTCTAACATTGCAACCCCCATAAGAAACTTTTGAAAGAGCATTGCAAACCCAAACCTCTGGGATATTACCAAGTGTATTCTTAAAGCTGCAGTAATTAAGTATCCAACACTTGGTCAAGTGACAGCAGTTGGTAAAATGCAAGTGGAGACACTGCCATCGCAAACTTAGAGAGAATTATCACCACTTCTGCAGTTTGCTGCAATGCTAGGAAGCATTTTAGGGTCTTTCAGCTTATTGTTCTGAGTTTCTGGCAGTATCAGGTGGCCGTTCTCACTGATAAAACGACCTTCGCAGCACTAAACGGCAGGCACACAAAGTTATTATCTAGCTTGAAGAGAGGCAAAAATCTCACTGAAGACTAGTCCTGCTAATGTCTCCTGGATATTGAAGTAAACAGTTTGCTAATCGTATTCACCAACTGATTTGTATAATGTTTATATTGTGCTTAGAGAAGCCAAAAAAGAAAAATAATCGACTATTCCTTTAATTCACAGAAATATATAGCCTTTAATT
The DNA here is from genome assembly GCA_029783665.1 of Naso thynnoides. Classification (NCBI taxonomy): domain Eukaryota; kingdom Metazoa; phylum Chordata; class Actinopteri; order Acanthuriformes; family Acanthuridae; genus Naso; species Naso thynnoides. The sequence goes on along the minus strand of JAQLOL010000014.1, from coordinate 17,667,137 downwards.
TCTTTGAGATTGATTGGTGGAGGTTTCCCATCACAATAAATTGCTTCCAAAGCTCACCTCTTGAACGTTACACCGATAGCAAATGTTTATTTAGATTTTTCTGTCATCTCTGCATCCAAACCAACCCAAACAATAGCAGCGGTGGCCTGTTTAACAGCCAGCTGCTAACACATCAGTGGGTGACTAAGCTGGCAGGGTGCTGCCTGTGGCAGCTGGTAGTGATTCAGCAACACGGAGTGTTTAAAAAACGGGTTGAGTTTTCGAAAACCACATGGACAGAATGTGTTTGAACTGTTTTCTGGGCAATGGGCTCTCTTTGGGCCAAATGGCTTCAAGAATACCATCGTCACAGCACAATTCTTGGTGTGTCTAAAGAGGGAATTTAGGGGTTTTGTTCAACCAACAAAGGCTTTACACACTGACGTAATTTGGAAGAAAGTGAATGCAGAAAGGAATAAAGGGATGGCAATGCAAATTAATGCTGTCTTTGCAAACATTTCCTCAGATATCAGATTATCACTGTAATAGAAACTGTTACAAAATACATTCAAATTACTCATAAACATGTGGGAATTTAAATTTTTAGCATAACCATGAAACTCTTTCAGCATTCAGGCCTTCACTTGCAACAAACAGTAAAAAAAGGTTACAAATGAACCCACCCTGTCAAAGGCCTGACTGTATATAGACACAAATTACTGCCTGTTGCTAATTTCCCTCATAATTACAGGTGCGGCTCTGCTCTAGAATTCACTTATCATGACAAAAACAGACCAGAGCTGTCAAAGAGTGACAAAAGAGGGAATTTCCCAGGTTGAATTGCATTGAAAAAGTTTAAACTTTGAGGAGGGAGAACGAGAGAAAGACAGACACTGAAACAAAGTGGCCATTTTTAGATTTTCTTTATTCATATGTGCTCTAGGATGTGACATGAGTCTTCAACCAATGTGAGTTGACAGTGGTGTGGAAAAAGGTGTTGCATTAATATTTTGTGTCTGTATTTTCTCAAATATTTTTCAGTATTTTTAACTGGAACAAAAATAGACAAAAAAAAGAGACTCCACGCAGCTTTTTGTTGTTGTCCACAAAGTAACAACAAGAAGGGAATGAGATGATGATGTTTTCCACAAACAGTGTAAGAACTGCAATTAATAAACAGGGAGTTTCCTCTTACTCTCACTGACACTGTTGCTCTTCCTTTCGCTGCTGTGTTGACTTATGTTAGAGGTGAGTTGTGTAATTGAGAGGTGTCCTTTGACATCCATCTGGAGCTGCTTGCCCCGACAGGCAGCCACCTGTGACCTGTGTGAACCTGCAGCAGCCCGATATGCAGACAGGGGGCAGGTCCACATAGAGGCAGCCACTGAGGAAATGCTTGTCTTAATACAACACTCACATGCATAGTATGTACATTAAGACACTTACCTGACCACTGTAATCATTGCTGCTGTCAAAACTTGCTCTGAATGAATTTATTTCCTTGTATGTTTATTGCTGCTTTTGTGTCCCATAGCCAGCTGATAATACAAATGACGACCCGAACGTGGCCCTCCACCACGGCACAGCTATGAACGTCTGTTCTTAAAAAGACAAATTCAAGTGACATCACTTTTATTCATGCAGAATGAAGGGAGGACAGTGAAAAAGAAGCAAAAACCACTTTGCTGATCAGTCAGGTTATGACTAAGGCTATCATGATTTAATCGCAATTAGTTGCTAAATTTAAATAGTTAATCGCGATGAATGTCATACCTTATTGCTTGTTTAAAATTCTGTTAATTTGTCCTTCACGACAGTTTTTAAGTCCATATTAACAATGCAAAACAAATCTTACCAGTGTAACTTGACTGAATCAGATACCAGCTATTTCTTATGTATGTCTCATGCAGTGAAAAGGAAGAGATGGGCAGAGCTTGCCCACTGCTAATTAGCTTAGCTCAGATATTGAAAGTCAATGGGAAGTGCTAGCCTGCCTTAGGCAAAGTCAGCAGATAAACTTCCAAAAACTCTCAATGGTCCTGTGCGTTTGTTTTAACTTGTTTATTCACCATGTTTTGTTATTTTTAGTCTCAGATTTGTCTTTTATGTAATTTTATTTTATTTTTAAGATTTTTTTTTATTGACCTACTTACTACATCACATCTACATTGGTTTGCATGTGCACCCTGCAGTTTACTTCTGGTACATATTTGATTCTAAAATTACATGAAGTGCTAATCTGAGTCTAAGAATAACATAATGTGGCAAATAAACAAGTCACAACAAGCACACAGGACCATTTAGAGTTGATGGAAAGTTTATCTGGTGACTTTAGGTGGAGGCAGGCTAGCACTTCCTATCGACTACCAGTATTTGAGCTAAACTAATTAGCGGTGGGCGAGCTCTGCCCGTCTCTTCCTTGTTACTGCACACACAGTCCAAAGAATGGTATCTATCTTCTTGTCAGGAACTTGAAAGGAAGTCAAATAACAAAAAGAAAAATCAATCGGATTTTGATCAATCAGACTTCCTAGCATCCGCCCACTCACTGCCTTGAGTTTTAGCCTAGACAGATATGACGTGCATAAAAGAGAGGATAAAGAATTGATGTATTCAATTGATTAATTCAGCTTTATTAATGTAGCCAAGATGTATTTATGTATTTGGAGGAAAACTCCATTGCCCACTCAACTACAAACTTGCCTGTTGAAGGAATGAGATTGTACAGATTTTCCAAACAAACATCTGATATCAGATTCGCAGGTACCTGGCACTAACCTCCTGAGAGGACAGTGATCAACCTTCACAGATTCAGGACCAGACGCAGGAAGCAGCTCAGAGATAATGTGTCGACTTCCGGCTTTTTACTACAACCAATAACTTACTCAGTGTACATATGGCATGCAGGTGTTTTCTTCAGATGGATTTTAAAAAATACAATCCATACTTTAAAGCTATTAAATAGCAGTAGTGATAATACTGCAGTTCATTTTCATAGTTACACTGCAAAAATAAATCTAAATGTCAGACTGTCTGAGTTTGTGTTGACTTTTTTTTTATATTCCTTTTGCAGATTGAACCATTAAAGCCATTACAGCCATAACAGTAAATGTTAATCTTGCATGACAATGTGTTCATTGACCTACTTAAAAAGTGCATGCTGTTTTTGTTTTAATATATGCAGGACTTTGCCCTTAAATACGGTAACATTTAACAATTTACCTTGTGTTTATGCAAACAGGAATGACAGCAAATTACAGCTGGACTGCACTGTTACTCCTCCAGTGACTCAATTTTAATGTGGCACTGTGACATATCAACTGCTTGTAATATGCATTTAGATCTAAACCCACATAGAGATCCAAAATGCAATTTCTGCCTTTTTCTCTCTCTTAACCATTTATGAAGAAATTAGTTTAATTATGCATAAATAGAAAATGGCTTTGGTGAATTTACCTCGTTTTGTTTGTCTAAATGGGCCTTGTTACGACTTTACGTAAGCAGCACAGACCTGATTTGTAACTCACATGATGTTATCAAACACATGTGCTGCCCAGGTTTCACCGGGCCTCCACCAGCTTGGATAAGAGAAGTAAGGAGGAGAGGAGAAAGGAAAAGGTAAAGTTGCAGAAAAGGGAAGGTAAGGTGATTGTGGAAGTGTGATAAGATAGCTGGAGACCTACAGATGTTATTGCATCTTAAGTTGGCAACAGCCTGCGTTGTTTGGTAAGGCATGGTTAGCTGTGCTTCATGGGAATTAATACCATAGCTCGACCACATCCTTGTCCAATCAAAATGCTTGGGTGTAACAACCCACTGTATAATTACATTAACATTATGGCCAGTCTTGGGTCAGTCCTCGCCCAGCTACGGCAGCATAATCCACCTCCACGCCTTCGCTCCTCATTCTCTGCGGCCAGACATGCAGATAGCCAAGATAGAAGGATATGACATTTATACAGCCTTCATTCTCAAGCCACTATAAACAAAATTATGTCACGGTCAACTGTCCGCTATCTGATTCTGAGTAATGGTGAAAAATCCCCGCCCACGTATGCTAATGCTGTTTTTGCAGCCCCTGTTGGGAGAGACACAGCGGTGCCAAGGAGTGCAGAGCATGAGAAAAGCGAGTGGGCGAGGCAAGTTGTAAGCTGTTAGCTGTTTCTGAGAGGGCACTTAAAATGCATACAGACAACATATTTTGATTTATTGCTTGATTTAGGTAATCTGCTGTGTATTCCTTTAGAGGTATTATTCACTGTTCATGACTACAAGATTCAAAATCCACCTCAAAGCATATCAAATTTGTGAAACTGGAGCACCATTATGCAGAGAAACAATGTGGTTAAATAGCTTACATTCATTCATATAAATGTAACAAACACCTGACAATACAATCAGCAGCAGCACAAACTGCAACCTCCAAAATGGCGATACATTGAATCAAAACATCTCTTACAGTTTTTAACAAAACTCATCATAATAAAACTAAAGGAGAGAACATGGATGGATTATCATGACCACCGGCCCTGGACACAAACTCTCCGTTGACACCTACCAACATGTGAATACACACGCAGTGCACGTGCACTCCCCAAGCACACTAAGTTTAGTCACACAATAGCACGGATTCAAATCACGGCACATGAGTCACTCAAATCAGTTTAGCTCACAGCATGTGAAATCATGACATTTTAAGTTTGTTTTGAAACATCTTTAGGAGTCAAAACACACACCTTATTTAAATAAAACCACCAGCAACCAACAGTGAAATATATATAAAAAGTAGTGCAAAGCCACGGCACAGCTATTACAACACAAAAAGTGAAAAATATCTCATCAAAATCGGCTGCTTCTCCTGGCCTTTTTTTTTTTTTTTGTAAGAAAAGTCATTAAGTTCATCTCTTGGATGAGTTCTGATTCAGTGGCCATGAGTGACAGCATGTTCGAGCATCTTGGCGTCATTCAGATCTTTAGCTCGTTCTTGATTCTTGACAGTTTTGAAAAAGGACTGCTCTCCCTTTCAGTTGCTGACAGGTAGTGCAATTATGGTTACAGTTTAAATATTTTACTACTGCACCTGTGTGACATGTATGAGTGACAAATTAATCTACTTAAGTCCTCAAGTGGGTTATTTAGGACAAAATCCAACTCCTCTGGCTCCGCCTACAGCCTGTAATCGTACTTGCCAAAATCCAACCGGTCTGAAC
>JAQLOL010000014.1:17646291-17661848 GCA_029783665.1 Naso thynnoides | reverse complement strand
CTCCCGTTGTTACGGATACGCTACGACTTCTGTGGGTGCGTTGTGGCTGCTTTGTGTGTGTGTGCCTGCGCATTTGTGAGTATGTGTGTGTGTGGGGTGCTTGGCAGAGGTTCATAAAGGGATTTGGCGGTGTACTGTGTTGAAATTTTGGCTCAAGTCGCGAGTTTACTTTCACTTTCGCAAAGTTACCTACTGGAGCTTTAAAAAGTGAATTAAATGATTATTTGTCACCAGAAACTTTGGACTTAGAGTAAGACTGAACATGAAAGGCAGCCTCCTTTTGTTTTTTGGAACAGCTAAAAAGGGAAAAGATGCTATCATTTTTGGTGCCGACTAATGTAACAATGCGTGTGCTCTGGCGCCTCTTTACTTAATACTACACCCCAGTGGCCAGGGCCCTAGGCATGTGCTGGACCCTCATCTGTCATTGGGAGAGACGACTTATTGTTGTATTAGCTGCATTGGTTTTAGCTGGGTGTACGTTTTTCAAGCTAGTCTAACCTCTGAGTGGGTGAGTTTAGAAGTTCTGCACTGTAACCCGGTTAAAAACCTTCCTGATTACGGGAGCTCAGCGTTTCAGTGTCACGCCATGAATCAGTGTGGACTTACAGCTGCTGATCTGCCATTAGTGCAATGAGTGGCGAAACAACTACGAAGATCGAATGATGAAAACATATTTTTCTCTGAGAAATTCTGTCAGTATTCTTGTTTTTAACTGTTGTTTATGAGTCTTTTTCTGCAATAACTGCATTTATTGCTGTGATTACTAATGTTAACATTAGGTCTTGTTGCTTTTGGAGCCACCATTAAAATTTAGCAAGTAGCTCAGTACATGATTGGTTGATTACCTTGTCAAATAGAACAACGCAGTCCATGATTGGCCGTACATATTAAGATTTTTGTACATTTTCAGCATCTGGAAGTTCAGACGTAGTGCAAGACAGGAATGTTAAGCTCATTTGATCAGGATTGTTTTAATCAGGCTGTGCTTTGTTGCCTTCCACCACAAACTGTAGATATTCATCTGATCAATAAAAATCATCATCATAAAAGTGCACATTGATGGCCTCAGAAGACAACAGCGGCTTCTGTGAAGGCCAAGACAGGTGGAGGTGTGGAGGTGAACAGTGAACTGGCTATGCTGGTGAGAGGCACTTGGTTATGGGCTTGTTAGCCTTACCGTGTGTTCACAATGGTGCAGATTTACTCGCCTTATTCACTTGAATTCAAAGGCTAGAATATTATGTTTACTCGCTTCATTTGCATGTAAATTCATGTGTATGCGAGTACTAAAAAGATGCAAATTTTCACAAGAAGAGAGAGACTTGATTGAGCTTGATTACATTGGAAGGGGCTGTTGCTTTGTACCTGCTGTAGAAAGTTCAAAATATTCACAGATCCAGTCGCTGCCGTATCTGGGTCCATTTAATTGTCCAGAAGAGCTTGCAGAGCTGCACTACCTTCTCCAGGATTTGCACCTGGATGACGGCCGCTTCCAGTGCGTCTTCGGGCTCACCTAGACACAGTTTTACAACCTGTTTTTGGGGATTGGTGCCAGAATATCCCTCTGGATGCTGAATTCAGGATGTATAAACCTTAAGTGCTTCATCCCAGGTGCAGAGTTGTTACTTAATCAATAATCAGTGAGTTGTTAGTTAATCAGTGAGAGTGAAATTTGCACTATTCACTTTATTTGTGTAAGCCTAATTGTGTTTTTACATTGACTTAACATGTAGTTCACTTGCACAAATAATTTTACTCGCCACTTGTGGGAAAACATGCTTACAGTTAACCATGAGCCCAGGTTAGCACAGCATCATAACAATGCTCTGTGTATTCCTTGACCTGTTTTTTGTTAGATGCCTTCTCATGTCTAGAGAATTACAAATGTCAAAACTGTTTAACAGAAAGTATTTCAGAAGCCTTGAAAATACAAATCTAATACCAGGTTTTGATCAAATTCTCTTGCAGTTAAAGAATATTTTGTCATAAACAAATTTGGCGATATAGAATAAAATTTTTATTTGACCTCATTGGTTGTCCAACAGCTTTAGTAGCTACTGACTGAAATATCAATGCAGCAAATTTTAGCATGCTAAGATGCTAAACTAAGATAGACATGCGAAACAATGCCTCTAAGACAACACTCCATGTTAGCATGGTGATGTTAGCAAAGGCCACATCCCTGTTCATTTTTCCAGATGAGTGTTAGAGTTTCCAATTTGTATCTCGGGGTTGTGATGAAACATTCATGGAATTGTTTAAAACTCGATCAAAGCAAGTCAAATACAACTCGTATTGAAAAGTAATTCTGTCTAAGTGTGTCAGAGTAACGGAGGGGGAGTTTTTCAGGGCTGGACAAACGTTCACATGAGGAGAATGGCTAGACAGAGAGCTGAGGTTGATGATGCAACCACATCTTTCTTTTTAAACCTTGAAGTCAGACTGTTGGCTGTCCTAGTGAACATTTAAAAGGTACCGCAAAAAAAATTCAGACATTCTTTTACCAAGTCTGAGCAAATAGACTAGCAAGACAACAATATTTGTCTTCCAGCTGCAGATATCAATAAAATAACATAGTCAACATCCCTCTGGCCTCAGTGCCGGCCAAAGGATGGCTCATTCTGATACGCACACGTACCCACACACGCATACAGGCATACAAGCACATAGGTGAACCAACCTGCCAACATGCACACATTCTCAACAGAAACAGGACAACAGGAGATGTGACTTGTCTTCTCTAAACAGAGACAGATGTTTTGGGGTTAGGAGTTCCTGCCAGAAGATGATTAAGTTAACAGCAACTATAAATCCAAAATATATCCCATCTTCTATTTTAGGCCAGCAAACTGAACAGTCTAACCGCCAGGGATGAAAATATTTCTTTTAGTGTGGCACGGATCCTGAGCTGGAGTCCGGTGAGCTATCCCAAAATGTGCCAGATTCAAAACATCACTGTTTAGTTTGAACTTCAGTGTCTGCCACCTGAATATCAACCTCTGACCTTGGTTTCAGGTCTTCTTGATAATACTCACAAATAAATACACAGCAATATGGGTTGAAGCCTGAAAATAAACTTTTATTAACTGTCTGAGGTCTAAGCTATTTTGTCCTGTTTCTGGAACACCTGGTCTTTCTGTGTCATAATGTATGTAAAACCTCATTCCTTTGATACATCATCAAGTAATACACATTTCTATAAGAATATGTATGCAGGAGTGTCACTTGAATGTACAAATAGTAAGATGACCATTTAGACAGAGAAAAAAACACAAAACAGAAATTGAATCCAAAAGAGTATATTCAAATAAAATATAACACAACATAAATGACTACTTATAATGACAGAAAAATGTTCTTTCAAGTGTTTTCTTTCAGTGTGACTCATGCTGACTCTCACTCGCGCTTATTGGCAGGCGTTTTGGCAGGAACTTCAGTCGTGCCACGCCTTGAAGCAGTTCCGCAAAAGCTTGTGAGCCTGAAGCAATGTTCATACCACGAGGTATCTCGATGTCATCAGTGATCAATATTCTCTGTAGTTGCCGATCAGTGTGGAGAAGTGCTCAGTTTTGACTTCTGATGGTCTCTGTCGCCAATCTTAGGCAATGTTTTGGTCTTACACATAAATGATGGTTAAGAGGGAATGGTAACTGTCCTTTTGTGCAGTGTGCGATTTGTGAGAAACACAGAGGAGGGGGTGTTTTTTTTGTTTTGTTTTTTTTAAATGAGTTATGTGATTTTCTGATCTGGGCTTGAACAAAATTACACAACTTTTTTTTTTTTTTAACCTAAAACAATCTTTAACCGCCCAAGATAGTAAAATTATGCAAGAATAATTATATTTTAGCATCCAATAGTAATTTTAGCCTACTCCAACATTCACCGTGTCCACATAGTGGTAGAAGAAATTCAAGTTTGATCGTCTTTGTCCAGAATCAAGGTGGACCTGAAGCACCAACTTGCACCTGTTCGGGTTCCGGTGATGCTGGCAGCTGGTTATTGTCGGTATCTGTCCCACCATCTTGGCTATTTGTGACTTTTTCCGTTGATTTTTCGCCACAAAAAATGACGAAATGCTCTGTTGCTGTTTCATATTGGTAATCACCTTACATAGCTGCTCGCAAACTTCAAGAGTAAGCTAGCTGTTATTGTTTAATGACAGCTATCTTGAACTAGATTTTGTGTGTGTTCAAGCATCAAGCGCAGTCATCGTCGCTACTCCAACGTAACATGAGAATTCGATCCATTCACGATTCGGATCCAAAATGTCTTCTTGAAATATCCTGGATTATTTATCAACTCACATCAACTACAGGCGGGAATATGAAATGCATTTAATGCAGTCTGACCAGAAATAGGGATGAGACGTGACCCCACTGGAAATTAAAAACTGAATGACCACGAAGGGATATCAAAGGCAGTGAGGGGGAACCCCCCCACAAAAAAAATCTCCTCCAACAATCCACCCAGTTTTTGTGCATGAATAAAGGAAAAATAGGTACAATGACAATAAACTGCAACTGCAGCAATCAGGTAAGCAGAACTTGTTTTCTGCTTTTGAAGTATAATGTCGGGAGATAACAGTTTTGTTACAGTAGTTACATTAATTACTAACTTTTTGCATCTCTCTGTGTGTTGAGGCCAGCACAGCATGGCTGTGTTCTGTGACAAATGTGAGGGTGAAATAAAAGTATTTGATAAGGTTTGATAGAAGCAAACGGTGCTTATTAACCGCAGCTCTGTAACATTATCACATTAGTAGTTTTAACAACCTCGTTAAAGACGGACATGGTACCATGGAGACAAACCCTGCAGCCTTTTTACACAGAGCCCCCTCGTCAGCGCTGCGTAAAGGCTTGCCAATAACCCGTTTTCTGTTAATTAATGTTATTGATACTGAACCGAACAGAGTGTCGTTAAGCTGCTTCAGTCTGTCATTTTACACCCTGAGCTGGGGTCGCAGATTCAAAGGCGAGGTCGCCGGTGTGACGTTTAACAGTATCAGCATCAGCTTCGTCTGTTAAGATTACAGTCCTGCATGTGCACCAAACAGTTAAATAAGTGATTAAAGGCGTAAAAACGGTCAGAAAACACTGACAATAATAACGTAACACACATAAATATATATAGATAGAGTATAGAGTTACAGCTGTTGCTAAAAAATGCCCAACATGCGCCACAATTGTGTCCAAAAAAATCAATAGGCCACATGTTTACATGTGGGCAACACGTGTACGTTTTATGATTTAAGAAAAAAAAAAAGAAAAAGACGATAAGTTTTTTACAGATCAGCAGGCTGCTTCCTTAACTGGACTTTATTTCCTCTCCTCGCAGCGGTGCATTGCATCAAGTTATATTTTAGTCCCTCTGCTCATTCCTTCATTTCTTTAACATAATTGAGTTTAACTCGATGCTTAAGTTTAAGAGAAAGGGACGTACAATGATAAAAATCCATTTTTTGGTTTTCCCTTAACATTTATGCTATCGTGTCCCCTGAACATGTCCAACCCCTAACCACAAAGAATTGAAGAAGTGATTCCATTGCCAAAAAACAGTAGAAAAACTCTGACAACAGGGTGAAACAGTCATTAATGTCCATTCTGTCATAATTCTGTCCAATCTGTTGAGTTTATCTCTGTCAAGATAAATGCCCCTGACCCGCCCTAGCAGGTCTCCCATTTACACAAGCATTGCTTGACTCCTGCTCCACTTCTGACTAGGCTCTGACACTACCACCAAAGGCTGGTTATTGGCGGTGCAACTCAGACCCCCCAGCCCCCTGTCCATGCTGTTTAAACAGACCAACGAGGCACATTAAACCTGGTCTAAAGAGACTGTATTAAAGGGGTTTGTGTCTTTCTGCTGATCTAAGTGACAGCATATTCACCTCAAACGAAATGCGGACGCTGTTTTGTCTCTACTGTTGTGCATGAAGTTTGCTCAAAGTGATGAAGTAAAGCGCAGATAAATGTTATCTGGTGTAAGCACTGGGCAGATGTTTGTTTAATTGATATCATTTGAAGTGAAATGTAGCTTTTCAGTGATTGCTTTTTACTATTAGGCAGGAAGTTTGGCATGTTCTGCCGACACCAGGCCTGACTTTGAAATACTTGCTGTGTGGAGTTATCAGCTGTGTCTCATTCCACTGTTGGAATTCATTATTCTACCAAGAAAGTTCGTAACTTGAGATATTAATAGGGGTTCCACCCACCTATTCTTATTCGAATTTTCAAAAATAGGGAAAATAAACATTAATGGAAACGCTAGAAATTCGAAAAAAGGCCAAAAATTCCAAAAAAAGTTTTTACGCTTGGAGGGGAGGATTTGTCGAACGTATACGTTGTAGTCACAAAAAAATGATGGATGATAAAGTATGATATGTTTGGGGGGACGAAGAAACTGAAATTTTTCTGGAGATAATAAAAGAAGCGAATTTTAATGCTATTGTGTAAAGAGTGTGAAGAATTACTGACTGTGTTGTTTGTTTTGTGGCAGAGAGACGCTCTCTGATGACGTCATCTCATGGCGCACTCTCCTCTTAATAATTGCAAAATAATAACAAATGGAAACAGGCATAGAGTTGCATTTTCTTTTTGCGCATTTTCACTAAATTCACTCAAAAATTTTGAGACATTTGGATGGAAACCTAACTATAGACTGGTAACCTCAGGCCGCGTGCATCCAGAGTGGGGAGATGTAGTGCGACATCTAGTGGCGGAGCTGGTGGAAATTTTTCCAAAGGTCCTTTAAATATTTGCTACAGTGTGCAGCTTTTTTTTTTTTTCAGTGGCTAAATGGCTTAAAATCTCCAGTGTATGCTAATTGTCCCGCTGGAACCAACACACAGACAAAGTTAGCAACTAGCTGGACAATTTGAGAGCATTTAGCAACAACAGAAGGATGTTTCCTGTAGGCGCTACAATGAGATTGAAAGAAGACTTACATTCGTAAGGGGGGACACATGCATGACTGGGATGCTGCTCCATGTTAGATATTTTAAGGCTCACAGAGTAACTAACGCACATTGTGGTGGTTCAAGGTCGCTATCATTTTGAAAATTTAGCATTGTTGTTTCAAATTTTAACAGTAGAATGCAAGTTGACATCTGTTTATTTTTGGAGGTTACAGGTCGAATAAGGTTGTCAACTCCCTCCATGTCTTTTATATTTTACACTCCTGCTCACTAGCAAGGAATAAATTTAAGCACTAAGCTTTCCCACACAGGACAAGCCAGGAAGACAATGAAGTCAGCAACAAGAATGTTTTATGTTGACACAGTGGTAATTACATGCTAGTTTTACTGAAAAACTCAACCATTAGTGGCTAAACGCCATGAGCACAAACTCTCTCGAGACCCATTTTTTAATCACAAAAGACACAGTTACCATGTTGATTACTGTGTTGATTTCAAAACATTAAAAGAAGATTTATTAAATGATGTACTTTGCTTATCCATGACAAAGTAGCATAAAGGACAACTCCCTACTAGTTCAGTATTAGGTCACACAATATTTCTTGAGCCTATCATGTCTGTTTTCTTAAGTAATGTGCTCTTATTTTGGAGGGTCAAACATCTTTTTTTTTTTGTCTCATTCATTTTCATTCAGACACAAACTCGGCCACCAGGAAAGTGTTGTTATACCAAAACAAATGACTGTAAAATCCTTTATCTGTGAATTCATTTTCAACATTTGCCTTTGATAAATTGATTTGCAGATTTTATGTTTTTCTGTCATTACTACATCCTGTAATGGTTCACAAAACCTTTGGGCAGCTGAACATGTTTCTCTGGCATGCTGCCATCTTGGACTGAAGCATCAGATGCGGGACCAACTCTCCTGTCACTGGGTCACTCCTGATTGGGGAAGCTGACCGCAGGCTTGGCACTGATATCTCATTATTTCTGAATGGTGGAGCCAACCATATATTCAAGCCACAGCAGAGGAACAATTAAAGGTCTGCAAAAGCACAGAAGTAGAGGCGAAAATTTGTTTTGGGCAGAATTTTACTGCTGCACAGAGCAAAGAACTTGGTTGTAGCTACAATCTTTTGACCAAGAAAAATAGTCTGTCCTTTCGTAATTGTCAGGGCTTTGGTATTTCCTTTCATGACTTCGCATGGTTTTGATAACGAGACAGCATTTATGTAAGCAGACATAAGCTCAATAAAGTGACATCATGCATCAGAGTGAAACTGACAGTAAAAGTGACGGAAGTTTTCTTTTTGTTCACTTTACGTCATTCAGATTGGCTTGTTTTAGTAGAGCAAGCCAGGTCTGTAGGAAAACAAGAAAGCAAAGTAATGCAGAAAACAAAAAGCCACATCATGAGTCATCTTTCCATAAACAAATCTGATGCGAATTTTTGAACATCCATTAGAAATGGGAAGTGGAAATGGCAAATTAAAAAAAAATAAAATAAAATTTGGTGGTTTTAGCCTATGTCGAAAAACAGTCAAAGCACAAAATGGGAGATGGAAAGAGCTGTTTGGAATAAATTGTGGTGTGGTGAAAATTTATCAGCTGGTTCCACTTCCCAAAATAAGTAATAGGTTTACATTAGTACAACAAGCTGATTCCTCCGACTTGCTGGATATTTCCCAAATGCACAAAAACATGGCTGATAACAACAACAACAACAACAACAACAACAACGTGGAGACCGAAGTATTCCTAGATCTCATCAAAAGATTACAAGGGCGATTTTAAATGGAAAACATCAACAAAGTGCTGCCATGTTTTGTTTCCGATCTGCAACCTCGAATTCTACTGTTTATTACAGCCATGAGTAATGTTGCCTATACCACCATCTTCTGACCAAACTATGCTTTACAGTGCAGTTTATAGACCAGTTTCTGGAAACATTTCTAATTTCCATTTTTTGTTTTGCGAGATGTCAGAAGTTTGCTTAAGATTTGCTTCATAATTAATGGAAACATGGCTAGTGTCTCCAGTTAAACCAGAACTAACCCAGAATACAAAATGATACCAATATTAACTGTTTAGAGCATAAGCTAGTCATTAGTTGTTTGTTGTAGAAATGCTCCTTGGGAATTTTAGTTGAGTACTTTCTTTTATTCACTTTTTATTTTGTAATTGAATGTATAAGAATATTTTGGAACTGAGAATCTTCTAATGACCAACTGCCGATTATTATCTCTGCAGACAATGAACAGGACTTTATTTCTGGAGTGAAAACACAGCTCTCTTTTGCGAGCTCTGTAGTTTTCCAGAGACCTTGCATGTTTTCCAACTTTGACATGACAAAAAAGTGTTTTCTTTTGTCTGCGTTGTGTGTCATTTGTTCAACATACTGACTGACTGTCGCAGTGAAGACAAGAAATTTTCAAAAGTAAGCTGTGAGTGGAAAGGTTGACAGTCAGGTGGGAGGTTTCAGTGTCTCAGTTTGACTTTCACTACTTTTGAGAGTAGCCTACGTTGGAAACAAAGGCAGGAATGATACTGTACAATTCAGCTTATCATGTGAACTGGGTAAGAAATAAAATGGAGCAAAGTTGCAGTGAAAAAGGAAACTTTCAGAAAAGGATTGGCCCTCTGTGTTTATTTGCCCTCTGACTCTGAAATCCAAGATCTCCAGAGATTCAAACACACCGAATCTGTAAATCTCCCATGAGTCTTCATGGCGGTGTAAATTAGAGTTCAAAGTGAAAAAAAAAAGAAACAAGCCACTCCACCCCCAAAGCATCGTGGCAGCGTGGCTCTCATTAAATCCACACACACACTCACACACACTCGAATCCACATGCACGCACAGAATTTACATTTCCCTAAAGCTGAATGTGAGTTTGGGTTTTTACATGTTTGTAACTAACGAAAAGGCAAACAGTAATGCCAAAATATGTACTTGTCCTTGAGGGATGTGTGTGTCTGTGTGTGTCTGTGTGTGTCTGTGTGTGTGTGTGTGTCCTAGTGAATGCCCTGGTTATTGAAAAGCCAGTGTTGGAGAGGAACCATGACGGGACCCTCAGAGTAGTGGAGGTCCCCGATGAACTGCCTTGGCAGAGATTCAACACTTATAAAACACCACAGAGGCCTCATGGCTGAGCGAGCAGGAACACTGAGTCTATGTTATGGAAAGTGAGAAAAATAAATTCTTTCATAAAAAGTTATTGTTTTGCTAATTTTGCGAAAATCATCAAAGCTGCAAAGGACAGATTCTTGTCCTAAGTTACAATTGTCTTCTTAATTAAATCTGCAAGATGGATTGCAACAGGAGAAAGGAGATTCTCCTCAATGTTTTCAGAGCAAAATACAAAATACATCCTAAACAAAGGGTTGTGAAAGCTTGGTTTCCTTTAATAAATGCTTACACACTCATCTGAGCGGGAAATGCAGCACTGTCACCTTTCCGACTCAAACCATTCCAGGGTGAGGTAGCTGAAATATAATTCGTTTACTGACCTTTTACCATTTTCACAGATTCACGAAGACGAATATCTTTAAAAACACTGAATTATTTTATTGGAACAAAAAACATATATGGTATATGAACACCAGAGGTGCAAAAGGATAAAAAGTTAATGAGGCTAAAATCTAATAAATCAAGATCTGTAGTCTGAAATCTAAAATCCACTGTGCATTTCAGAGTCTCCTGTATCTTTCTGTTTGTCGTCTTGGGACGGTCAAGTCTTTTGAGTTTCTAGCAAACCGTGAGTTCCTCCTGAAAAGGAGGCAGCCAGTCTCTGAAGCCGGACTTCAGCATCAGTTGACTGTGCCTCTCCACTAGAGTGCACAACCCAGGACTGAGAGCCTCTGGGCACCCTGAGGACCTCTGGCCAAGTATGATTTTACAAGCCTGTGTCTGCGTGCTTTCAAGCCGTCTGGCTTGGTCTTTAGTCACAGGACTATGCCAGACAGGGACTGCACAATCCAGCACCGGACACACGAAGCCTGTGTACATGGTTACAAGCTTTGGGATAAAGACACCGAATTTCTTTAGGAGAAGCAGGGCAAAAAGCTTCCTGCTGGCTGAGGCCAACATGTGGTCCATATGACTGTTCAACCAAAAGCTACCCTTCAGTACTCTGATATTGTCACAGATCAGATGATTACCTGACCGCAGTTCTCAGGTCTGCAGAATCCGTAGCAGCTTCAGCTCAACAGGGTTGGGAAAGTTGTATTGGAAATGTAATAGGTTACAGATTACTAGTTACCCTATTTAAAATGTAATAAGTGATGTAACTATTTCAATTAGTTTACCAAAGAACTGTGACTTATTACATTTGATTATTACTTTTCATGCAAAGAATCGCAGCAGTGATTCATTTTGTTTTTATTTAAATGCCAACAGCTACTGCACAAAAACTACTATTTCTAAGATTTTATTGTGGTCTGTTCTTTATACTGACAGTTTTCCTAAAATAAGTTTTAAAAAACTGTAAAATATCGCCTGTAATATAATATAATACTGCAATATCTTGTATTGTAACCCCTGTATTGTGATATGTATCATGCATTTTATCGCCAGATGTTTTAGTTATTGAGGTGAAAACATGCCAGTGTTGTGTGTACAGCTTTTTCTGCTACTCAAAAATGGCCGAAAAATCAATAAAGGCGGTTTTCCCTTTCATCAACACAAATTTTCCACTATTAATGGTGATAAGAAATATTCCTCGGTTGAGGTAAGTAGTGGATTCTTGCGATGACTTGCTCAGTGCACATCAGTAAATAATGTTTCGAGCAACACGAGTCTGTCGGGAGGATCATGGATTTTATTTCTGCATCACAGATGGTAGTAAGCATCCTCGCTGCATTTCAGTGATGAATGACAGAAACAAGGGAGGATGGAGGAGATGCTGAAAAGAGAAAGTTATCATTTTAAGCAGCAAATTTGGGGAAGATGGTAAGGATTATTTTTACATTGCTGTTGCATGCTCCAAAATCTTGGATTGATCAGAAAAGAAAGCTGAAGAAAAAAACGAGATGCGTCTGACATAGTGATTATCCTTCCCGAAAGCCTTGCATGTGGAGGGATTGTGGTGCCTATTAAGCAGTACATATATACTGTCAGTCTGGCTCGGAAGTCTCCAGAGAATAGTTATCTTTTTATAAGAGCATGTTTAAGTGCTTTGGTCTGGCCGAGTATGAGCTCATCCTGCAGATCTGAGTGCTTTGGAAGAGACGGCCTGGACACACAGTGAATGTGCTTAAACCGAGTAACGGAGAAACCTCGACAGCACTGATGTACGTGTGTGGCCCTGAATTCATACGGTAAGAGACACATTAACAGAAGACAGTTCATTTCCTACAGAAGCTAAGCATTCGGGAAAACTTGCCAACAAGTTTATTAGATTAAATATAGTCTAAAACAGGCCTAGGAAATGGTGAAAATGTAGTTTGTATTCATGTCTGACCAGACTTATATAATACATGTTGGGAAGTCTTAAAAGGAACTGAAAAAAAGGATATTAAGTTTTTTTGGTGAAATGAAAGTTAGCACAATGTTGGCATGGTGCATTCCAGTGAATAATTTCCAGTAAGAAACATGCTGTTTTCACTTTCAGACCACTTTAACTCATTTAGAGTTTCTTCTTACGGTGCAACAACAGTCACCTGAAGCTCAATATGAACAAAACCAGTGAGCTTGTTATGGACTGCAGTGCCTCAAATATGAGTAATACTGCAAGACAGCAACACATTTTAAATCATTTGTAGTTTAAATGTGGGCACCCAAGATTAATGTCACCAAATCAGTGTCTGACCAAATGTGAAATGTGGTCCCTTTCCGTTGCTGAGTCATGGGGTCCATATTTTTTACCAGCAAAAAGCTGGACAAAGCTAAGATTCAAATGTTTGGTTCTAAGTCAGGAGCTTTTCTCACACTTGCACCATCTTGCGATATTCATCTCTCTACATGAACCAGATTTTTGTATATTTAAGCGCATCAGCGCGACACTGGGTGTGTTAGTAAAGATTTAAGATAAGGTAATTTTTTAGGTGAAATCACGCGTGCGTCAGTGATGTTACCTTCATGAACGATCTGATTCTTTTGAACTACTCTTTGGTAGGAACATAGGGAACTGAGCCGTACTTGTTGAGAGCCGTTCTTTTCATTGTTGTGCTCAAATTTCTTTGTCTAGTGCCTAACGCCCAGGTCTCGTCACACAGTGAAGTCACTCATTGAAAATAACAGATCTACCATCCACAGCTACGCAACACATAAAGTCACAACCAACTACCAGAGACATGTGACAACAATATGCGTCATGTTTATTTGAGCCGTTCATTTGGCCCGTTTGAGCTATTGAACGGCTCTCGGCCACAAGATCTGCCTCAATTCAAAGAGCCGCAATTCCCAGTAGTAGCGTGTGTTACCAGGAGAAGGTCAAGAGAAGGTCTACAGGGCCGTTCACACAAAGAAGCGTTGCCAGCAAAACCATTTGTTTCCTTTGCACTTTCTTTTTTTCCTGGTGGGTGCTCCTCTCTCGACATTACGCAATGCATTTTTCTGGCGGTTTTTGGGCGTGCATAAAAGTTAAAATACTTTCAACTTTCTAGTTCTTAGTCGCATGACTCATCAATGTCACTTCCAGCCAACCAATTAAATCAAGTAGGAGGCGGGCTTTGCTACTTACCACATTATTCCTGTTTTGCCTCCAGGGGAAAAGTAGCGGAAACAAAAGGATGATGGCAAAAACGGACAGTAAGTCGATATTGGCTGTATTTTCCTACAGATGTGTTTTTGGAACGCCTGCGCCTGGTGTGAGTCTTTTCGGTGTGATCGGCCCTTATGTGCAACGTTGTGAAGGAGGGTGTTTTAGCTCCACACACAAACAGGCCGATCCAAAATAACACGGACAGGTTTGGTGGAATTACTTACATACTTATCCTACAAATGAACTGTAATTTAATCACACATAAAGTGACAACAATTCAAAAGCCTTTTAACAGGCCCATCTGGTTTAGTAATCTACCAACAGTGCGAGGCCACAGAGTGTGACACATCTTACGCACAAAAAGTTAATTAATGATCGGAAAGTAAATTATCCGCACTGAAGCAATTCATTTATAAACACCACAACGTCAGTGACGTTTCTGGCACATTGCTCTTCATCAGTGTTGTAATAAATGAACTGCATCACAAGCTTTGAGTGTGCATAATTTACTTGTGCTTTCTCCTCAACATCATTAAATTTATCCATTACTTTGCCTAATGTTTAAATGTCTGCAAAACAAATTACTTTCCCAGCATGCTTACCAATGCTTTGTGTTTAATTTATGATTGGCAAATGTTGCCTAGCTAAAAATGTAATCAAGGTTAACATCATACATTATGTACATATAGCCTCACAGAACTAGTAGCATAGCTATTTATTTGTTTTTAATGGATCGCTATGCAGAAATATATGAGAAAGTCTTTTTTGTAATTGAAATTGAAAATAAAGAAAACATGCTCTGAAATACATTTATGGACTTTTGACCAGTTTCAAATGTCTTCTCTAAAGAACATTCATAGTGAATAATTTTTACACAAATCGTTTTACATGAATGCAGGAAGCAGCGTTCACTTCATGTAGTTAGGTTAGGCTAAAGAGAGAGTGCAGGGAGTCTTGACTCTTCCTGATCAGAGTCGCTTAACTTATGCAAAAACTAAATTTTTAAAAACATTGGCATTGGGCTTGAAAACATTTCCACTGAAGCTGGAGTTTTTGCAAAATTGCCCAACATCATTATAATTTTCAGTCATCAGATTTCAAAAACGCAGAAGTATCAACCTGCCTGAGAGTAAAAAACGGCTCTTCATGCGACTTAACACTCGTGTTTCTGTACATAGCAATAATCCAGTATGGATGCATAATGCATGAACTGCGGCTGCTACAATGACTAGCACTGTGCACCATGTGTGTGCCGTGGAGATGTGGTTTAAGAGAGACAGATATATATCCCTGGCAAGCCCAGAGCTTCCTCTTAATGCCAAGACCTTACAAGCACATAAAACAAAAGCCTCCACGCTTGGCCTCAGCGCAGTGGGTCAGCAGGGGAATATCAGAGAGAGCAGCGGGGCTTTTTAATTATTTCCTTGGGAAAAGAGGGGAGGTGAGATGGAAAGAGGATCAGGGAGGAAGCCCAGTTATTTAGCAAGGGATGTATGTGAAACGGAGTGCAATGAAATACATCAGTGTGGACACAGCGGGGGCGCTCGACAGCGGGCAGAGACGGAGCAAGACAGTGTTTTTGTATCTGCATGTGTGTGTGTGTGTGTGTGTGTGTGATTTGTGCTCATACACAAAGTGTTTCCCGAGCGGGTACTCGTGGGACTACATCGGTGCCTTCACATGGTAGATAGTGTCGCTTAAATCACACACAGGCATTACACGTTTCCCTTGAGAAATCATATAGAGTGGGAGAAAGTGTGCACACTGAAAACACACTGAAAGTGATAATGGCGCTCATCATACCATGAATGCAACTGAATTTCCAATGGTGTGCAGCAGGCATCAAATTGAAATTTGACTACAATACGACACAACCAGCAGTATTTGTGTGTGTGTGTGTATATATATATATATATATATATATATATATATATATATAT
>JAQLOL010000014.1:17616126-17627477 GCA_029783665.1 Naso thynnoides | reverse complement strand
AATTTGAATTTTTTTTTTTTTTTTTTTAAATAATCTAAATCTCAAAAATCTGAGGAAGAGGTTCCGTTAAGGGTCTCCCATAAGCGATGAAAATAGCCCCGAAACTACCAACAGATTTTAATGACTGCTGTATTACTTGATTTAAGATGAAAAATAGAACAGCAAGTAAACTTGTTTTCTGTCCTGAAAACTGTACATAGTTAGGGTTAGTTAGGATTTGACAGATTTCCAAACCTTGTTGTGTTTATGAAGTTATTTCTAAAGTAAGACTGTTTGTTTAAGGAATGTCTTTTTTTGTGTAATATTTTATGTAACTACTTAGATCTTGAAGAAAGAAATTTGACAATAGGTTGTGCTGATACTAATAGTTTACTTATTAATACATGAAGGCCTTTTTCTACAATGAGTAGATCAAAATATTAGCAGTTACAAAATTTTCAAATTAAAAGACTCCATTTTTAGTTACATTTTGCCATATGTTGCAGAATTAAGCTTCCCTGCTGACACTAAACATCACAGGTTTAAAATTACAGTTGTAAGTGTACACAAAATTTACCAGGATTACAACTGTCTTTCAAATTTGTAAGTGACATATACAGAATTTTAAATTTTAACGTTACGTAATGTAGTTGAAGTTTCCACTGAAGCACTGATGTTAGCACTTAGCAGCAACTCTGTAAAGTTGCACAAACAAAGCAGCAACTACGTTGTCTTAAAACATTTGAGAGGTTAAAAGTACAACTTTCATCTGACGAAGTATTCAAGCAGAAACAGGTGCCTGGAAACGGCTGGCCACTCCAGTTTAATGCCAAATTATGTTTTAGTGAAACTTGTGCCAAGTTCAGATTTTTGTCAGCTGATCTCTTTTAATTAAATGAGGGACTGTGCTTTTTAATGCATGATTGAAGTTGGTGTAAAAATATATTAAGAGTGGAAATCTGTTAAATTAGTGCATTTGTAGCTAACAAGGGATAATAGCAATGTGGATGCTAAGGTCTAAATAAGCAATTGGCAGGTAATGTGACTGTTGTTCTACTAAGAAACAAACAAACAGCTGTTTCTGGCTTATCAGATGTTTATCTTTATGTTTTAGTATCATTCCACGAGAGGACACCACTAAACATTCTGCGATTGTCTCGTCAATGAAAACGACTGTTTTTGACAGATTGTCCAGGCACTTGATATTCCCCACCACCTTTGTTTTTT
This sequence comes from Naso thynnoides, assembly GCA_029783665.1. NCBI lineage: Eukaryota > Metazoa > Chordata > Actinopteri > Acanthuriformes > Acanthuridae > Naso > Naso thynnoides. The sequence continues at coordinate 17,626,271 of JAQLOL010000014.1, read as the reverse complement.
TCAGTTAGCTATGATGTCAGCAACGAGCTCCAGCTCTCCTGACTTCACCATTTGTCATAATAATGCTGTAGAACATTGTATTTGATTGTAAATATCCTTATTATGAGGCCAATGTCCAAAAAACCACAAACTTCTTCTTTAATGTACACCAGTTGTGCAGAAACGTAAATTTTCTGGTTAGATTTTACCCATTTAAAGTGCAATGAAAGTAAACAGAAATGAAGCATTTTATTCTCCAGTTGGCACATTAAAATTTACCCTTTACCTTATGCTCTATTTGTTGTACCTGGGAAATCACCTCTAACTCTAAAATGTATTGAACCTCTTAGATTGATTTCTTTCCTTGTTTTTGCAGTCTTGGCCTCATTTCACCTCATTATTATTTTCAATGGAAACAGTGTTCTGTTCCAGTTCGTTCCTGCCAAGTGCCAGAAGTTAAAAACACTTTCATGTTTCAACACAAGAAGCACTTTACGTTGGTTTTAAATAGTTGCTTGGCAACAGCAGTGGCGACTGGCACCTTTAGTGCCGTGAACATGCTTGTTTTAGGCCAAAAGGAATTACTGTATATGAGGTTGAAATCCATGTCTTAATAGGTTGGAATGAAATGGGAGAAACACTGAGGGCACACACGTACATTTATGTATATCAAGGCAAATGTAACATAGGATTTTTTCTAAGGAAGAATAACAACAACAACATAAAAATTTTTTTTTTAATTCCTTTTTTTTTAAAAAGCTAGTTGCACATTAGAGGCAATGTAACATATTGTTATAATCCTCTGAGCTTTTCAGGTCCTTTCGACTTGCTGGTAATTTAAAGATTTTTTTGTGAAGACAGTTTCTACTTTTAAATGTATTCTCTTTACACTAACTGGTCAAATAATGCTCGAACTCTTGGCATCCAAATGGCACCGTCATCTCCTCCGACCACCATCTCTCATAATCCCAGCCTTCCTTACCCTCCCATCCTTACAGCGTGCTGGGAATTGTGTTTTATGCTGCTGGAGGCTGGTGTTCATTTGTGGCAGACGTCAAGATTTCCCCGACGATTTTTTGTGTGATAACTCCCTCACAATGTGACTGAAGCACGGAGAGAGAGTGCGTATGTGTGCTTTATACTAAGTGTAAGTTGCTCATTTCACTGCGCACGCACATATGGAACATAATATGGCAGGATAAAGCTCCGTATTAAAGAGGATCCAGACAAACGGCCACCCGCTGTGGAGGTAGAAACCTGAGCAGGTCATAGAAGATCTGCAGCTGAATCTGCAGTTTTCAATGATATGATTCACTGCAGGTGAGAATGGCTTAATTCATGGGGTTTGCTTGTTCAGTAACACATAATGTGAATTACTCAGGGCAGAAAATTGAATTAGGCTGCACCGTAACCCTTTATTTGTGATGTGAAACTGCTGTATTCAAATGCATTTTAACATTAACATTAATGTCGTAATTCATAATTAATTTAGAGTAAAACAAAATACTCCTGAAGGCTTGTAGCATACAAAAGCGTAGCAATATCTGACCGATATTAAAGCAGAAGAAAAATGAGTAGTCATAGATATATCAGTCTAGACTAAAATAGTGGGCTGGAAACTGAATAAGTTGCTAGAATGGCTACCAAAGTGAAGTTTGAGATGTTCTTTTAATGATTTGGCAGTTGCTTAAAAAAGAAAGCCTAGTCTCATTCCCACCTCCCCTTAAAATCTTACACAGGCATAAAGGGGAACCTTGTGCATACGCTCTGGGCTTTAAACAAACTCCAATGTAAGCTCACCCACATTATTATTAAAGGCTCAGAGCTACTGCTTCACCTGGCGTACCAGAAAGAGCAGCAATGTCCCAAATTGTGTGAAGGTTAGGTTAGGTTAGGTTATGTTGGTGTAAAGTGGTCAGTCACACACAGGACTTTCACCAGGGAGGAGGGTTTATACTGATTTATAATCAATGGTGAAACTTAAAGTATATTGAAAAAAAAGATAGTTTCTAACCAAGTATCTTTGGTGCCCACACCCAGCCAGACAAAATGTGGATCAACAGCATCTGTTTCAAACTGTGAGCTTTCTGTTTAGAAAGGTTTTCCGGCAGGTAGACTTGCCCAAAGATGCTGAGCAGATAGTTAACAGAGGATTTATCAGATTTTTTTTTTCTGCTGCTGGTGAGGCATGATTGATAAGAGAGGGTGTAACCAAAACAATGAGCCAAAGTTGCAAAAATGTGCAGTAGACTTTAGGGTAACGGGGTGACAGCGCTCGAGCAGAACGTCTGCGGTAGCAGCAGTTATCCATCAAAGTTCCCTGAGGTAAAGCAGTCTCTGACATCTCACGGTACATTGTGTTGTGATAAACTTCATAATGCCAATGCATACAGTATCATACTGATAAGCTATTTAATTTATTCTGAGAAGTTTTGCTGCGCTTCCCCATATATTACAAGCAGAACGTAGGCACCTTGTAATGGCACCTGTGTACACCAAATAATGCGCCCCTTAAATGACAAAACAACACTGTGCTAGACTTTAGACGTGCTTTTTGTTGGTCAATAGTCCAAACGCTTTCTGGTGCCACAAGATGGCAATGCACCTGACCACATCTCTTTTTAACCAACATTCCCATGGATGCACAGATGAGCGCAAGTACATTTGCTGTCAAGACAACGTGGGCACTGGGAGTGAAACTGACAACTAGCACTTGCGCTGAGCTGTGTCACGCCTTTGAGCCAGGTGGAAAATAGGGCCCTATATTTCAGATGGGGTCTACTTGGCTTCTATGGATGATGGGTAACCCAGGGATTCAGCTGGTTACTTGTGAGTTCTGGAACGGCTCAGGTTTGCTCTATGTTTCGTCGTCCGTCAACACCCACCGGGTGTGTTTCAGAGCGCAGCACGGCTGGATAGCTGGGGACCTGAGACTGACGAGATTTTGTGGTAAATACAGAATCACATACAATCGTGGCCTCTGAACATCTCTGATCTGTTGACTTCAGGCCTGGGTCTGCACATAACGATGTTCTGTTGAAATAATGATAATGAAGTTCAGTGAAATATTATCTGGCATCAACACGGAGTGTTTTAGTCTGAAACTGACTGGATGGCTTCTGTCCCGTTTTATCTGTTCTGTGCACAATTGTTGCTTCATACTCTGGCATACGGCAAAACTAGAAGCTTGCATATCTGCTGTGGAGGGACTCTGGGTTACTATAGCTGCAGTAGAGAAGAAATATAGTGCAGCTGAAGCCAGTTGAGGCACACATAGAGTTAAAATGTACCAGCTCTGCCGCTGTAGCAGAGCGGAGACGGACCGCCAAGGTATCTGCTATAATTTAGAGGTAAGAGTTATAACCTCCAAGTTAACTTAAGCTCACTGTAAATATAAAGAGCATTTTTTTAGACTGGTTTGTCAAACAAAAGCATACAGTACAAGTGTGTGCACGCACATTCGGAAGTGCACTGATGACTGACCCTCTCTGTGGTTGATTAACACAGTAGCCCCTTAAAATCTGCACTACAACCTCTCTATTCTGTCCAGTCACTCCAAAATTATGGCCATATCATGTTCACTATCTGTCTCTGCATGTCTAGGTAACCTAACTTTGTGTTGTGAGTTCAAAGAATGTTTATTTTCAGCCCAGACTTGGTTCATGGCAAAGAGAGGTCGGTGCTGACACACTGTAAACACCCAGACTGGTTGCTGGATTGAATTGTGTCACTGAAACCGGACCTCCGCGTAATGATAGGTAATCACTACACTAACATGGTAGATTATATGACTCAGAGACACCAGTGAAGGATGGTGATGAAACCCAGACACAGGTGGAGCCGACATGCACGCGCACTAAATATACACAAATGCATATAAACCTAAATGAATGTGCAACCATCCAGTTCGTCCACCATAATGGATGGAACAAATGTGTAGGATTGTTTTTGACCTTCAACCTATCCACTGATCCGATGCAATGTTTTCTGTAATGGGCCTCCTTTTCCAGTAAACTCTCTCTTTCTCCTTCCCGTAACGGCTACTTTGTGTATACATGGTCTTCAAACCACAGAACAGCACGTGATGGAAACTGATGAATAAAAAAAAAAGAAAGAAGATGGAGTGACTAGTCATGTATTAACTGGGGAAAAAAATTGACAAGTGAAACATTTGGTCCAGGCCTTAAAATACAATGGTTAGAAATGGTGAATGAACATGTTGAATCGATTATCACAAACTGTAGTTCTGCCATAACGAAAAGCATGCCATATTACTGCCTCTGCTCTGTTTTTCTATGCTGGGAAAGCAATTCAAACTAGTCAGGATTTGTTTCACCAGCAAACCTGATAACTGTCAAAAAAAACCTCCATACCAAATCCCATCATTTTCCAATCCAATCCTGGATAAATGCTCATGCTCAAGCTGTGGTGTGACCTCAGTGACAGGGTCATTAGTAAGCAGCGAGGCCATTGGCTGCCTGTCGCAGCAGTGCAGGGTTAAGGCTCCTGCTAAATCTCCGGGGAGGGCTGTAACAGTGCAGAACAACAATAGGGGCTGATGCTGTGTTTAGTCTGCGTCTGCGGGGGCTTACAGCAGATTCTGCACTTTGAAACAAGACCCCAAAGACTTTAAGACTTTCTTGCAGCCAGCTTATTACATCTTAGTTTACTTTTCATCTCTGTCCAAGGCACACACAAACACACACATATCATCACACCCAGACCCAAACCAAAAGCATAAGTTGCTGTTCAGTGCTTTCTAATCTCTTGTGGCCATCACTTGATGCTGCTTCGCTCTTTTTGGGAATGTACTGAGATTATCAGGATGGGGAGGAGGGACTCAACCTAATGGATCAAATATTTTTTAAAAATGACACCAACCCAGCATTATTATTTACTAAGGGAACTTGCCTTTGATTTTGAAACCACATTACATACCTCCTCCTAATATAATAGCTGAAGAATTTAGGATAGCACATCAACTACTTTAACAAATTTAAACCTGAATGTAGTAATAGCTTTCACCAATCACCCAGATCCCACACTAAGTAACTGGAATAAGCAATTGCCAAAATGATGGAAAACATACACAGACAGTTTAGTTAACCGCATGTAGGCCTTATTTTAAAATCAAGAGCTGTCACTGTCACTTTAAATGACACACTCCACAGATTTTACACATCACAGTGTGTTTACAAGTAAAAAGGAACAAAGAATTTATCTGCCACGGCCTGGTAAACAACTCCAGCTTTGAGTCAGCGCTGTTGTCAAAGGCACTGACAGAAAGATTCACTTAATAAACATACAAGGTTCTGGAAAAAACTACTGCATATGAAGAATTCTGTAACACTTTACTTGATGGGTTAGTGCATAACGCATTCATAAGACCTTTTATAAGGTGTTCGTAATACATCCATGACAACTTCATTCATACATCGGGTTACATTGCTATTGAATAACGAAACTGGGAATTTTTTTCAAAATAAAAGCCCCCTAATTGCACCTGGAAATGCAAGGAAAATATACCCCATTCGGAATTCTACTGCCATGATTCATGAAGGCCTCATAAAACAGTCATGAATGCAGGTGTGTTACCCAGATGTTTCATGACCCTGCATTCATGTTCTCTCGGAAAAATCGGAAAAATGGCAAACGTTTGGGTTATTTTAAGTTTTTTAAGCTGTATGTCTATCTCTCACAAGCACGTAACACCGTACTGCAAACACTGAGGTTTTCTCTGATTAAAATACACGTTTGAAATTAATCATATTTTATGGCTCACCTGATCCATTTTCTTTGCTCTTCACTATAACGAAAATACTAGTAATCGCTATCAACCTCGCACTTAAAAGCTTTAAGCATAATAATGGAACACATTCTCATCGAAGCATCCATGTTTTCCCCACATTATGACTTCAAAAGCACCTGAACACAATGAAGTCAGAACAAGGACTTCCCAAGTCGGAAACTCGGATCTTCTGAGATCACATGAATGCAAGGTGAGTCTCTGCTGACAATGTCAGCAACATGAATGATTGGATAGACGACGTAAGATAGTAGCCTCCAGTAACTGATGAAGGCATCTTAAATGGATGGCGACCTTGTTATTTTGCATTTACATTTGTATTAGCAATAGGTAGGAAAGAATGGCAGAATGAAGAAATGACGGACCGCATGATTAACTCAAGTAAACGCTGTGTAATACAGTCTACGTTATGTGTGCTAACGTCAGCAAGCTAGCAGAGTGGAATTTAATAATATGGACAGGTTATACTAGTGACCACAGACATGGTAGTGACAGGCACAGTGACAGTGAGATGAATGTGGAGATGAATGCCTGGGATGTTATTCGGCTGTGCATTGTGTGACTTTAGTGTAGTGTGACAGAAGGTAACGTAGCTACTGGCAGCTAGAGACGGCTAGCGATGCAACCTTTGCCACTGGCTACGTTACCTTCGGCATCGCTCTTAAACGCAGGTCAAGATTGCCGGGGACACTACAAACTACAAGTCTCTCATTGAGGGTCAGAATTATTATAGCTCTGGATGGGTCAGCCAAATATTGCACCGCAAAGAAAGTTGAAAAAAAAAGCAGACTGCTGCCACCACAGCAGTTGGTTATAATACTGTATGTAGTTTGACCCTGTCGTGTTGCCGTAGGCAGCTGTCCAAGCCATCAGACACTACTGCGCATGCACTACTTGCATGTATAGCCCAGAGTGACCTGACACACTACCATGCAGCATAAGGAGTCGAAAAGTTGGGAAGACTATTTTCGTACATTGGTGGTAAATAGTTTTTTCCTGGGGATGTTTCTCTTGTTGAGTAGTAATTAACTAACAACACAATGTTTCAGTTTCAGGCTTTGTGAAGGCTCTTGCCTTGTTGGACTATTCCCATCATCAATGCAGAGCAAGTATAGGTTTACTTTTGCATAATCATTTTTATGCCTAAATGCTGTGGTTTCATGCAGACCCCCAACATTCCTGCTCATCAAAGAAGTGTAGCACTGAAAGGTCTCAGCCTGTATCTTTGTGAACCCATGCAAAACAGGGTTATTTATGTATAAATATCACATTTTTTAACATAATGGGGAATGTGTCAGTTTGAGTTGTTTAAATGAAATTGACAGCACTATAAATCATGTAAAAAGGGTCTGAATACTTTCTGAAGCAACCGTAGATATCTTCTGCTTGATCTGCAAAACATTAATATGTTCTCTGAAATGTATCCAATGTTGTTTAGCCTAATTTATAAGTTTAGCTTATTTTGTAAAGCCAGAGGGGTCCTTCTGTGGAGCAGAATGTCAGAGGTATGACAGTCGGCTTTGTGGAGCTGCTGAATGAGCCAACCAACCCTGGAATATAGGACATTAGTGTCGTGTTGGAGGGCAGAGTGGTCCTAGAGGGCCTGGGTGACTTGGCAACAGCATTCGGCGCATGTTTGGACTCCTCTATGCCCTTAATATTGAGTATCCCAAGAATTGGAGGTATACATTTGAGGCAGTCCAAGTGGCCTTGGAGAGACATGCTCAGCTAGAGTTGAGCTAGAGCTCAACCTGTGTAGAACAAAACTCCTGAAGTCATGAATTTATTGCTGAACTGAGTCCTCCACAACCTGCACATTGACGACGGTCCCTTCACAGCCAGTGACCTTGCCAGGGCGAAATCCACAGTGAGAGTGGGAAAAAGTGCTGGTCAGGACAGCATACTCCCAGAGGTCCAACCATGCGCTACTGCACAAGAAGCAGCCTGATCTATGGTCTCTCTCTCGAACATCATCCCAGTACCCAAAGCTGGATACCTCTCAAAGCCAGACAACTACCGAGGCATCAGCCTGACATGTATCACTGTAAAGGTTTACAACTGCATGATGCTGAACAGGATATGGCAAGCCATCGACCCTCATCTGAGGGTGAACCAAAACGGCTTTAGAGAGGGGAGAACTACCACAGCCCAGATCTTGGCACTGAAGAGAATGATTGAGGTGGTGAAGAAGGACAACCTGACTGCCGTCATGTGCTTTATTGATTTCAAAAAGGCATTTGACTCAATCCACAGAGGCATGATGGTGAAGATCCTTAAGGCCTATGGTATTCCACCCAACCTACTCCAGGGAATTGAGACCATGTACGCAGGAACAAGACCCAAGGTGGTGACCCCAGATGGCAACAGTGAGGAGTTTGACATCCTGGTTGGGGCAATGCAAGGGGACTCACTAGCCCCCTTCCTCTTCATCATAGTCTTGGATTATGTGCTCAGGAAGGCCATCAGTGGATGAGAGCAAGATCTCAGCTTCACCCTAACACCAAGGAGGTCGAGATGACACCAAGGAGGTCTAGATGACACCCTGCAGTAGTCTTCACAGATCTGGACTATGCGGACGACATCAGTCTGCTCACCGACGTGGAACAAGCACAGGAACTCCTGAACAGAGTAGAACTAGAATGCGCTAAGGTTGGCCTCAGGCTAAATTAGGCTGACCAAACGTCCTCTTTTCCCCGGACATGACATCCTGTCCGGGGCGTCCGGGTTTTTTTTTATTAATTGATGATAATGTCCGGTTTTCCTTCTGTGTGTGTATATGTATGTATATATGTGTGTGTGTCCCCTCGGTTGTCATTGTTTGGGTTAGCGTGTGTGACGTAGTCCCCGAGAGGCTGTCCTGTGGGCGGGTCTCCAAAACTCACAACAAGAAAGCAGCAGATACCGGCAGTGCAGCTAAGGCGTTCAAGATGCCGAAGCGCAAATACACATTCACAGATGAACTGCGAAAAAAATTCCCAGTTTACCGACCCAGTCGGGACATATGGGAGGCTGAGTGCACCGTGTGCAAAGCTGGTACATATGTGTCTGTGTCTAATAACCTAACCAGTAACCTCTGAGAAGCCTGATTTTGGTTTGGCTTTCAGCCTGATTGAGAAATCTGATTTTCTGTCTTCGAGAGATATTATTTTGTAATATAACAAAAAATAAAACTGCGAGTATCATTTAAGTAGGTTATCTCGTGGCCGGGCTGAGTGTCCTCTTTTTTGGAAATCAAAATATGGTCACCCTAGGCTAAATGCCAAGAAAACTGAGATCATCACCTACAACATTCCACCGGAACACCAACCTCTGACTACAGCAGGAGGCGCTGTGCTGAAGGAAGTCGACGACTTCAAGTACCTGGGCTCATGGGTCAACTCCACCGACCAAGATCTAAACGTGAGGAAGGCACTTGCATGGAGGGACCTGAACGGCATGACCAGTGTATGGAAATCCAACCTCCCCCGTCAAATCAAACTCCCCTGTCAAATCAAACTCAAATCAAAACAAAATCAAAGTACTGCACGCAACACCAAGATGTTGCGTGCAGTACTTAACATCAGCAAGGGCATACATGTAACCAACTGGTTACTGTATGAGGGAATACCAAGGGTGAGCGAGAAAATTGCTGTCAGGAGAATGAGACTAGCAGGACACTGCCAAAGACATCAAGAACTGCCAGGAAGGCAAATTGGTGTTGTGGGAACCAACACATGGGCATCGGTCTTGAGGACGTCCCACACTAACATACATGGACATACTCAAGAAGGATGCAGGAGCGCAAAGTACCAACAAACTGGCCAGATGCATGGAGAATCGGGATGACTGATGGAGGGCTCGTCTGAGGGTGACCTGGAAGAAACTGAGGACTGTACAGACTACTGGTATCAGCTAATAAAACAGATTCTAGTATAGTAGATGTAAAAGCTAATTAAACCTCCGCCACATCCTGTGTTACGTGACACACACTAAAACTACATAACAGCTTTTTTGTTCTTTTTACAGTTCCCTTTCAACATTGTTAAGCTGAGTGATATTGTTCTGTAATTATTGTGTCCTTTTAGATAAGGGTTCAAGACCTGATGTCAGAACCTTTCCCTGTGAGAGAGATGAAAAACTGCATATGCTACTATACATCAAAGAAATCAGCACTGTAAAAAAAACAAAAAAAATGTACAATAAAGAATCAAGTGAATGCACCTTACAGCAAGGAACTTAAGTGTTTCCGAAAAGCCCCGGTTTTCGGTTGTAGTCTTTTGTAGTCTGTGTTATTAACGGCAGACTGTGAACCGTTAACAGTGTGTAAACTGGCTACTTGTGAAAAGATCCGCTGATAGATGTGGTCTCTCAACTCCAACTC
>JAQLOL010000014.1:17580509-17603103 GCA_029783665.1 Naso thynnoides | reverse complement strand
TCAGCCAACCACAAACACCCTCGCCATCAGAGAGCGTATATATTCAGCATCTCGTCTCAAATTCAAAAGAAAACAAATAAAGAGAGACAGACAGAGAGACAGACAGAGAGAGAGAAAAAACGAGAGTGAGCAAGAGCGCGCCGCAACAAATTGTAAGTTATGTTCGGTGTCTTCAGGATTATTGTGCTTGTGATGATGATAATGATAATTTTCTTGCTTAATGTAATCACGCCTTCTCTCCTCCCTCCTTCCCACTTGTGCCGTTAGGAGGGACAGGAGGAGTGCCTGCGCCGGGCTCCGCCGGACTGCGCCGTGCACGAAACTTGCACAAAGCAGATGGACACACCCCGTTGGCGCGGCGCACCTGCGCTGCACGTAGAATGCGCCCGGTCTACAAAACTAGGGCCCACTGTGTTGGTTCACTGATGAGTAACTTACCAGCAGCTGGGGACAGATTCAGATTCATGTCTGGTCAACTCAGTGAGGTACATGTGACTTTGCTAATTGCACAAGCAAGCAATTATTCAATGTCAGCCTAGCATTTGGTAATGTTTCACTAGGTGCTCTTTGGTTTGGCAGGGTGTTGCTATGTGTGTACAGGTGGATGCCAGGATGTTACATACAAGTTAATGCAAAATCAAAGTCAGAAATTAACAGCATGCATCCATTCTACCACTGCAGTGTACACAGAGCAAGTCCCTCCCGGGCTGCAAGCCACAGTTTAAAAAATAAAGAGAGGTGGAAGTGAAGATGGATGGAGGGAAGCTTGCAGCCAAGCTTGCACTGCCTGCAGCAGAGATAATCAGAGCTGCTGCTCCACAAATACTAACAACTCTCTGTTTTTCTGTGTGTGGCCAGAGCTGGGCCAACGGTAACCGCCTCAAACTGTAATGGTTTACACAAGGACACAGAGGTAAAAGAAATAGTCTAAACTAAGAGTTCAAACTGCAAACCTTCTCATAACCGTAGTTGTGAGCATTTTTCTGTGATCAGCTTGCATTTGCTTGAATGTGGAAAAAACTCAGCAGATCCCCAAACCTCAGACACGCACATGCACAGCTAGAGCAATAACACTGTCAGCATCAGCAGTGAGACAGGCGGGATCGCAGCCCTGCCACTGTCTGTCTGCCACCTTGTCATATAAATCTTTGCAGCACAACTTAGCGGCACACGCTTGGGTGTGGATGGATGTTCCCTCACTGTGTGCACGGATGGAGTGTGTGTATGTGTGTGTGTGCAAGGACTAATTCATAATCTTCAACATATAAAACTGTCTGTCAAGAGAATGTACTTGGTGAATGGTGTGTGTGTGTGTGTACTGAAACAGACAGTATTATTGAGCTGTACAGGACAGCTCGAAATGCTGAGTGATGTGCAGGCCAGAGGTGCTGAAGGATGGTGGGTGTGCTCAAGTCAAAGGCCTTCTCTGCTCTCATGTAGCAGCTTGTCGGTGAACACACTCTTGTTTACACCCATACCAGCGGGCTACTAGTGAATCATGTGAACTTCTGACCTGCTCACCTTTTACAATCCACTGCACTGCAACAAGAAATTGACTTTTAGAATACATGAAGTTCTTGAAATGGTCCATATTAAACTCAAGCATTTGATTAACAAATAAAGAGAGTATCAGTTAATCGGGATAGGACAATTTAAAGGTGTCCTGTCAACATTTTGACCACTAGGGGTGCCATGGTTTAGCGAGCAGGTTGTGTTTAGTTTGTTTGTGAAATGCGCACATGAACGCATGATGCCACAAAGAGAGCGAGAGCGAGCGTTGGTGAGGAGAGACAGCGGTGGAAAGTTTGAACTACAGAAACATTATTTTTTGATTGTGTCACAGCAGATTCAAGTAGTGGAGACAGACACTCTGAGTTTCCGTGTAAAATTCCTCCTTTAGGTTTTCTCTCTAACTGGTGGATGCATTGCTGAGGAGCCAGCAGAGGGGCTTCTCTGCTTATTCACATCCGTCGATGTGACTTTTTATTTAGAATGATATCAGTCAAGAATATTATAGGCTAAATCTGTGTGCCTTGATAATGTAATTCTTTAGGCTGCCTACATATTTATACATATTTGACAGGAATTTCTGCAATTTGTCCAAGAAAAATAAATCTTCCAGGACATTTTGACTGGCACCAGTTCTTAGCATAAACCCTGGTGTTGAGATGTGTTTTTTTTTTTTTAAGCAGTCTGGTGTCATTTTTAGTTTATTGAATTAAGAAAAATAAAGAAGAAGAAGAGTCTGATGTCATCTCAGACCAGAAGCAGCAGATTTATCTACCTGTTTGGAGATGGCCATGGGGATTTAATGACCTAAATGGAAAAGCTTTTTACACAGTATAAAGCAGCTGTAGACAACAGTCATGTTATTAACCGCTATTTTTTTATGCTGATTTAAATGCATCAACTAGCTGGACAGTCCTTAATTAAATGTTTATTGACAATGAAATTATGACAAATTGACTGTTAACATTAGAGCAGTTGTTTGCGAGAGTAATCCTAAGGGTATTTTTAAGTCCTAATTTAGGCTGATGAGATTGATTGTTCCATAAAATCCCAACTTGTGCAGCTTTAAACTTTGCCTGTTCATTCATTAAAAAACGAATTAAAGTTTCTCACATCATTGAAATTGATTTGTGTTTAAAAGTACAGAAAGGCAATAAATGATGTCATCGTCAGTTAAAGTAATGGAAATCAGACGTTACATTTAAGTACAATAAAGAAAGATGAAAAGGATTATTTGGAGGTGATTAATTACAGTTAACTTAATAGTAAAAACGTTGTGTGTGTCTGTGTGTGTGTGTGTGTGTTTCTCTCAATTCCTTGGCGAGCTGCCACAGTCTGGTGTCCTGAGGAGGCGGAGCTGCTGCCCGGCACCTTGTCTGAATCATATTCATTATCCCTGCTACTGCCGGCTAATGTGACTTTATGGGGAGCGTGTGGCGTCCCACAGGACAAATTAGGCCACAGATCGCTACATTTGAGGAATAAAAGTGGCCATTCAAAAAGCAGATTGTTCCAATTTTGTCATTAGTTTTACTGCTTGCAAGAGAGGGGACGTCTGAGTCGACTTGTCAGAAATATTTGTTAAAAGGTTTTATTCCTAAAAGCTATAAAGTCGAAATGGAAAATAAATGTAACCTGGAGTTCATATTCAAGAACCTACCTCACTATCTTTTAGATATTGATGAGTAAACATCTCACTTTTCTAATTTTATAATGTAAATGGGTAGGAGACCTTGATTAAGAAAGGTTTTTGTTTTTTTTTAATGATAGAATACATTCTATCAATATTTCGTACAAAAAGAAATCTTTATTATATAATATAAATGTAAACATTTCCAAATTTGATCAACTTGATAAACTTAACTCCTTTTGAGGAAAGAAGACCTCAAGGTGTATCTTGTCTTATTGTCCTTTTGTTGAACTTTATTTTGAAATTTTGATCTTCTCTTACTTTAACGCAATGTAAATGTTAAAAAAAAAAGTAGAATCAATTTTGATTGTTTTCGAAACACTTCACTACCATTTCATTGTAACTGATGGCCTAGAATAAACATCCCCATAAAAGTTTAATTCACAGCAACATCACAGATACAATATCTTTATATATCCATTTAACAGCTTCACTCAGAAGTCTGTTTATGCATTCAAAAGGGAAGTTGAAATATTGTTGAAACAATCGTTCCATGCAATCTAGATTTTTAATATACTTTTACTTTACAAGCAAATTTAGATGTGCTCAAATCAAATGAATGCTTATTGACTCTTATTTCGTATGAATGTGTTCTGCTGTAACTGGAGACAAAACTACCTTAAAAGTTCTTTGCATCCAAGTAAAATCCAACAAGACTCAAAGGTCCAACTGTTCTGCCAAATGATTATTAGGCAAATGACTTCCTGAATAAGGCGACATGCTGACCTCCATCGTGCATGTACACACACACACACATACACACCTTAAAACAGGAGAACATAGTTTAACACACACACCCAGTCTCTCATAAAGATACACACTATCTAGAGATTATATTCAGCTCTTGTAAAAACAAACAGAAAAAAAGTGGCAGCACGCTACCACCAATGAACACTAATTGTGTGTGTCGTACCTCTTATAAAGAAGCAGTTCACCAATTCATGTGGAGTTGTTATTGCGAGGCTCGCGACCCTTGTGAAAATGTTATGGTAGCGTGGCTCTGGATTAGGTGTCAGCGTGAGGGTCTACAGCTACTGGAGGGCAGCAGGGGTGCCGAACGCTGCTGGTCAAAATGCTGAATGAAGTTTGAGAGAGAGTGTTGGAGTGAGTTTATGGAGTGATGTTCTTTATCTATCACATACTCCACACAGACTGTTTGCATTTATTGTGAAGTTTTCTGCTTCCGTGCACTGTAGCATTGGGTTGATGTATCTTACTGTGTTTAATTCAATAATTTAATCTTAGAAATCTCAGATTTTTTGAACCAGAAAAGTGGCGGTGTAGGCACAGAACAGAAAAAATTATCATGATCACGCGAATGATAAACACAGACACAGTACTGTCAGATGCTAGGCTTTCTAAAGGAATGAATTTAAACCTAAAGTTTAACTGGATTTTTTAAAAGACATTTTGATTAATTGCTTTTACCACATTTTGCTCATTATTTTATTATACAGTCTTACAGAAATTTGTCATCGTAAAGGGTTGAAGTCTTTCAGTAATGTTTTCTATTCAACTTTGGGCCTGTAATGGAACTATACTGTAAAGATATCTTTCATAATTTTGTCTTAGCACCTGGTGAAAACGCATTTTTAAATCCTCAAATATCCTCCCAGATTACAGTTTATGATTCAAAAGTTAATATCTTTCAAAGCTGGAATTTATTTATTTGATTTTGGGAATGCTGTTGGCACAACACAGTTTGGGAGTGTACATACTGTATACAAGCACATCTGCATTAGCATCAGCCTTCAGCAGTTGTTGGTGGCTTGTGTAACACAGTAATAAGAGTGACAAATTGATTTTAAATATTTTACTTTTACGATTTTACTTAGAGAAACGCTGATATCTCCAAGAAAAGTAGAAATTCAGGCAAGAGAAGTGCAAAATTTTAATCACTGTATAATTATGTTACAGTATGGATATAGATATATTGATTTGAAAAGAATTCAGCTGACACAAACGTCCTAAAAATCCAGTTTAATCAAACCATTAATTTAAAGGTATATATATATCTGCATTTAACCTGTATTATCTGTCAGAGTTGACAAATTTCTAATGTCTCATGGGGATCAGATCATACTCCCTATCTGAGAGTAATAGCACAGGAGTCAGACGTTTTTGGAGACTTGCAACTTCCTCAAAGTACCTTGAATTAAATAAAAAGCGTAATTTCAACCATACACATTACTATCTCTCAGTAGTGATGATTATTCTCTGACCAGTTTCTGTGGCGGCCCCGTCAGCAGTCCACATGGTGGAGATGTGCCGTCACAAATCACCTCTCTCTCCTCGCCTCTCTGACCACTTTAAGCCCCAGAGGAAAAGCCTGTATGAACCAGCCAGACTATCAGACTCCAAGAGCACCGGGACCCCCCAACCCTCATCATTTCCCCCTCCACATGAGTCAAAGAGGCCTTCTTTTCCATGCCAGCTGACTGCAGAAGGAAAGAGAGGAGAGCCGGGGGTGGGGGTATGGCCTGGGGAGTGCAGAGGTCTGGGTGGGGAGAGGCTGGGGCAGAGAAGATTAGGGGTGGATCAGGAGAAGTGACAGAGGGGGAGAGTGGTTATAAACACTGAGTTTGAAGCTAGCTTCAAATCTTGCTACTTGCGTACGTTAATTTACTTTTTGCATCTCTCCAGTCAAAACTTAGCATAGGTGCATTGACAGGGATATGGGGCAATGGAAGGCATTCTCTACATTTAAAGAGTTTGGGTCTGATGTCTTTTTTAGAGTAAAAGTGTTAGGATTAGAATAAACATTGTGTTTATCAGCTCTTACATATGCTATTATCTTTAACATGCCAAGCTAACTACAACTATCCACAGTAGTGATCATGTTTAACTTTCAGGCACGTATCAATACTAACACTAGTTTTCATGATAATAAGTTGAGTTAAAATGCTCACATATAACACATCTGTTTATTATCTCCAAACTGTTTGGAAGTAAATCAAGAGTATTACCATTATCAAGGTTTAGCCTAGCATTAGCAGCTATATCCTGCTCTCTATGGGATTTCGTTAAGGTTATCAACAGCCAACCTAAGATAGAGTGATGAAGGCTACATATGACAAATGCAAGTGCTAAAAGGCTTTTCTCTTATAGCATTAAATATGTTTTAAAAAAAGAAGACAAAAATGTTAAAAGGAGCCAAACAACTGAGCTAAGCAAGAGTCAATGACAACTGATCTTTCTGAACTTTATCTTAAGGAGAAAAGAGCACTTCGTGAAACAAAAACAATGCAGTTTCTTTCTTCCATGTTTTCTACAAAAGTCATCAGCTAGGTTTACTAACTTTTAGCATTTTTAGCCTATATCAATTAGAAATCAATAGCCTACACATAGCAGCACTTCACAGATTTCTTGTTTTAAAAATAGCTCGCTAAAAACACTTAAGTCAGCAAAGACAGCACTTTCCACAAATGGAGAAGGTGCTAGTTTTATAAACTAGTTAAAACTGGTCAATTTCGCCAGCATCAGTTCTCATGCGAGCGGGTAAATTTTGATGGCTAAAAATTAAAAACTTTATTTATTTATTTATTTATTGTCAAAAAAGGACTATGCCTTTAGAGTGGTAAACCTGCCACATTATCATTACAAACTTATCATTCTAAGTGTATTTTTTAAATTTATTTTACTTTATTCTGTCCATAATTGCTAAGCAGATTATTCACCAGCTTCACACACACACATGCACGCACACTAAGCAAATTGTCCATTTCCCTGTCTCACATCACATATCAACTGAATCGCACACACAAACAAATACGGCCAAAGTGTATGAGACGAGACCCACCTGCTAATTGCTTAGACAGTCTGGCTACTGTAACCTGCTCGTACACATGCATAGAACACACATAAAAACACACACATAATTAATGAACACACATATTAACCGTGCACATTGCATGAGCCACATCCACATAAAGTGAGGCGAGGTTTCCCCCCACATTTCCTCCCCCATGGGCTGGAACATGCTTCTGCAGCACAGTGCACCCACACAGCCCTTTGCTGAACAAGCAGCACTATTTCTAATAAGCCAGAAAAATAAATACGGAAAGTCAAATTATACTCTGACTCATATTGCATCGCGTGCTAAATTGTCACAAAATAACAAGACATTCGCACAGGCTACCAACGTTATGATTAATGAAACGGGATGAAAATGCTCATTCAATTTAAGCTTTTGGATCAACTTTCACCCTGACACACAAGAAAAAAATAATGAAATGAGAAAAGCAGTAAAGAGAAACATTAATTTTGACAAGGCAGTATGTGGAGGCAGATGAGGGAGCTGTGTGTTTGGAGGAAGGGGATGTTGGAAGTTTGACGAGTGAAACTCCAGAACAGGATGCATCAGGGATGTGTCAAAGCTGAGCCTGATGGAATAGCTGGCACTCTTTGGGCATGTAGTAACACAGGCATACACACACACACACACACACACACATGCAAATACACACGTTTAGCAGCTAGACGGGCAGGCGTCCATCACTCGTGACGCTTCTCTCCCGCCTCTCTGGCCTTGGCAAATTAGCAGGAATTTGTTGGGGGAGGGCCGATTGTTTTCTCTTTAAACGGGGCTTGTTTTTGCTGAGGAAGTCTCTCTCTTGCATGAATATTGTGTGAGTGGAGGTGAATGGAGGCCTTCATAAGCTGCGAGGTGGCTGTGGTCTCCACTGCCACGCTGCCAGCCACGCGTCCAATCCCACAACTCTCGTGCTGATTGGCCCGTCTGGAGGTAGGACTCTTCGAGGCCTCTGCTTCACCAGGTTTCAAAATGCAGATGGCTGTGAAGTGACTTCAGTCGAGTTAGTGTAAACAGTTGGTTTACCAACTATGATTGTGTGAATGACAATATTGGAATGAGTGGCTTGAAAAAGTCTATTCTCTTTCCTCAGCTGTGACATCTTGTGATCTCACCTGATCCTATTACATTTCGTGAAATAAATCTGATTATTTCAAATGGATGCTTTAACTACTGAATCATGGGAGATACCACTTTCCACACTTTATGTTAGGCTTGGGCGCTAGGAGGAATATATCGCCATCCGGTGATTGGATGAGCCATTGTCGATGTCTTGTTTTTACTGGCCGATATTTCGCGTTGATATTGTTTTATTATGTATTTTTATTCATTTTTCAGCTGTAATGGTATGCCTCTTTGAGAATTAAACTCTGCAAATAGCCTAATTAAAAATACAAAGCATGCGGGACGTGATGATCTGCCATGGGTTAATGTTACTCCAGAGAGGGGCTCGGCACGTTAATTATGATGTTATTTGTGTAAATGTTTAACATTACTCACATTACAAACGATGTGAGCTGTCAATGATGTCAAGTCCTCTCGTAAATCATCCTCCTTCTACAATACATATTTTACAGTGTCCGCTTCCAGCTTCTCCATCGGAGGAGTAACTCCAGGAGATTCTCTTAGCAGGAGTTAAAATAAACAGCAGCTCTCTGAAGTGCTCACAGCTCTTGGTGTCCTTGCGTAATTCTTCTTCAACTGCCTGCAGCAACTTCGTGTCAGACACTCGTGTAACTCTAACGTTCCGTCTTGGTAAACATTCCGTCATTTTATCCGGTGTCCGTGTAACGCTAACGTTACTTCATTAGTTGGTAAGCTAGCTGCAGCTATCAGCTTGTAGCATGCTGGGTGATGTGAATGTATTTTTTTTCCCAGAGTTCTTTGCATGTGTTCATTTGTGTTCATTTTTGTTGAATCTAATGTGTTTGGATTGATTTAGAGTCCATAATGTGTTTAGTTAAGTTCATGTGTTCTTGTTTAGTTTAAAATATTTAAAATATCTTTTATTTCTACATCATGACTGAGAGTGGTAGCGTGACCAGTGACTTTCCTTCTGTTCTATTCTCACATACATGTAGCAGCTGTAGACTGTTTTTGATGAGAATTGCTTTTCTAGTGCAAATATATCGTCTATGACTGATATGTGGCGTAACAACGCCTGATGGGAATTTTTTGTCACATCGCCCAACCCTACTGTCTGTAGAAGATATATAAGTAGAAAATAAACATTTTTTGAAAGCCATAAGAATTGTTAATAAAAAAAGAGGCCTTTTTCTTTAAACTGAATACTTTAAAATTTGAAGGTCTGGTGGATCTTAGAACATTTAAATGATTTTTAGCAACATATTGAGGCCATTTTGGTGACAGTTTTGCTTCGTCACCATACGTGGACCTCCCATTTTTCCTTCAAAACAATATGCTTCATTTTACTTTGCTTCACATTCAAACAGTTGCACACATTTACACCTGGGAGCTGCCCAGTAACCACAGTCCTCTGCTGCTGGACACTTAGCAGTAAAAGGACGAGCGCTCCCTTTAAAACACACACACACACACACAAACATGCGATTCACAAGTGTGGTTTTCGCAGCTGTTACTGGCATCTCAGCCTCGGCAGTTCAAGTCTGACATTTCTATTAATCACATTCACATCCTCGCTAAATCTCCTCCTTTCTGCTTGCTCTAGTTTTCCAGGAAGAGTTGTGTATCCACTGTCATGTTCTCCATAGTGATCACAACATGTGACAGGTGTGTTTACATGGAGGCTATGAAGCAGCTCATAAGAAAAGACTCAATGGAA
Source organism: Naso thynnoides (assembly GCA_029783665.1). Taxonomy (NCBI): domain Eukaryota; kingdom Metazoa; phylum Chordata; class Actinopteri; order Acanthuriformes; family Acanthuridae; genus Naso; species Naso thynnoides. The sequence goes on along the minus strand of JAQLOL010000014.1, from coordinate 17,593,290 downwards.
CATGATGTTTTTAGAGATTCATGAAGATTTTCCTTCTAAGATGACACACACACACACACACGATGGAGCACATGGAGTCAGTGCAGTCTGAGCGACATGCATCAACACTGAGTAAGCAGGTGGATGATTGTGTTTGTGGATGGGGCAAGAAGGAAAGAGTGCCAGACATAAAGTGACAGAGAATAGAAGCAGTGTGTGTGTGTGTGTGTGTGTGTGTGTGTGTAGCATGGCAATATTATATCTATCTATATCTATTATATCTGTCATCTATCTCCCCAGAGCTGTGTCCTGAACCATCATTCAGGAGGGTTTTTCTTTTTTTCTCAAGTTAACTCTTCAGCTAAGGCCCTTACAAACCAATTGTGTAACAAATGAATGGCACGAAAATGCAAATTGTTTAGACTTGAAAAGTTTGGATCAAAACTCTTCACACTGGCATTGACACAAAATTTGTGGCAGAGACACAGGAATATTAATTTGCAAAAGAGTTTTGACAGCTCACCCCGAATAGGGAAAAATGATATCATGTTAGAAATATCATATTGCAACAAAGCATAACTTGTCAGCCATCAAACACAAAAAATTGAGTAAAAATACAACACCACATGTCAAAGGCATTAACAGCAGGCAATTGTAAGCCGTATGCTTAGATATGTGAAAAGTTAACTTTGTTTCCCATGTTATCATACATTAGCTAATATTACCTTGTCCAAAAGTAAACAACATGAGCTAACGTTACTCACCATTTGCATAGTCCAACTAATGGATGATACTCTGCCATATATTGTCTTTATAATCTGTGTGTCAATTGTCAAACAATGCTTGTGGCTGAGAGACACAGATAAAGAGCTTGTCAGCCATTGTTGTCGCTGTTGTTGTTAAGGGTGACAGACGTAGCATCCGTTCTGCACAACTATTGAGATTGGTTGATGTGTTTGTTCTCAGTATGAATGTTCGGAAAAAGTGGACCTAGATCCGAAAAATAAAAAGGTCCCTTTTGCATCACGCTGCGTGAAAATACTCATGTCCAATCAGCTGTTTGAATTTTTTTTTCCATGCATTTGCATGGGAAGAAAAAAACAAAAAAACGGTGTATAAAAGCCTTTAAACTTTCACTCTATTTGATTTTCAGTATTGATAAAAGCTTTTTCTTAGTGCTCATTTTTAATCTCTTTATGTACGTAATTAAACACGTCCGTTTCAAACATTTTAAACCATCACTGTCCACATACTTCCACACGTCATTTATGTTGGCATTGATTTTATGCAATACATCTACTGGATGACAGTTCAGAGTCAAAACTTGCTGTTTGCACTTCTAAATATGCTTGATAAAGAGAGTCCTGTCACCATGACAACAACAAGCATAGCAATGGTGGAGGCGATTGTTTATCATACAGGTTACCTCTTAAGAAAGAGACAAAAGAGGAGGTAACGTTTGAAAGGGTGGATGTGAGGCCATTAATACACGACATGTAGATGTAAAATTTTATTCTTCATATAGTCTTTGTCTCTCGCGCTTCCTCTTCTTCTTTGGCAGTGTCTTATTATGGTCTCTCTTGAACTATTGTCTACACTGCCCCTGCAATTTCCTGTGGTGGCTGAAGGTATAGCTCCATTTTATCCGCATTCGTAAGCTTCCAGTGAATGTGCAGAAATACAGATGAAATAAACACAGAGTATGGACAGTAACCTGCGTCTATATGTGTACACATTTAATGTAGAGCACAGCCAAATCCTACACTGCCATGAGTAATATTCTGGACGGATCAAGCCTTAACAACAAGGTGTTTGCGCCTAGGGGCTCCCGGTCAGCCCAAGCAAATGGCCACGGTACCAATTACATGAGCCTGCAAGAGAGGAGCAAACATTGCACGACCAAACAGGGCAGAGGGCCTTCACAACATACAAATACAAGTCTCTGTTCAGTTTTTGCAGGTGTTTTTCTTTGTCTGCAGAAAGTATGACGCTAAATTTGTAAAGTAGTCATCCACAATTTACAAAAATAGTTGCTTGTTTCCAAACATAAATAGACTCGTAAGGTCTGTTAGACATGAATAGCCAACTGCTGGTGTCTGCATCGCGCCAACAACCATAATGAGTGTGTGTGCAGCCTGCTGGTAGCACAAGGATAGTTTATATAAACACAAAGTGACTAGAGGGGATGATCTGAGCCTACTGTTCAAATCACAGCCTTGCTGAAAATACCACATTACACACAAAAAGAAAACCAAAAACAAAAATGCATTCAAACAGTGCTATGTGTGCAAATAGACATACTAACACATAAACACCCATTCAATGGATTCCAGCTCCCACACAAACATAATAGTTGCAGCTTTGACCTGTAATTTGTTGCAAGTGTCTACAGTGCAAGGCTAGGCTGCAAAGTCCCATGTAAACATGAAATATCAACCCAAAATTGTAGTTATTGTTATCAAATGAAAGAAAAAAAATACTTTTAGGATTTTTTCCAAGTTTACTTTTTACCAGAGAGTGAAATCTTACCCCGTGACTGGACAGGAAGCGTCACGGCACTGTCATGCTCACACAACAACAGCATTCACGAGTGACTGAAGTGACTGTCTATGCCGGTTCTGGCTTTCCTGAGGCATGTTTTCCAAACAAAGCGTCATGCAGCAAAGGAGCAGCCAAATTTTGTGCATTTCTCCATCATGTGTGAATATTCCTGATCTATATCACTGATATATCATTCATAATTTTTCACTGAACTGGATAGGGAAGGAGGTTATTTACATATTTTATTTATACAAATGAGGTGTGTGTGTGTGTGTGTGCACGTGTGTGTGTGTGTTTTGGGTGTCAGCATTCTTGAGCTGAGCAACAATCACTAGATGGTGATTACACACTATATACACTGTTTTCCCGTCACAATCATATGATAAAGTTTAAGAGGGAAGATGAGAGAAATCAACAGAGAACCAACAGATAGTTTGTATACACTGTAGATAGATAGATAGATAGATAGATAGATAGATAGATAGATAGATAGAAAAAGTGTCTTTTATTGGGTGTCAAGCTTGCGGTTGATGCACGTATTGGCGAAAAAATACACTTGAAGTATAAATAAACACTTCAGATCTCGGTTCTGCACGAGAAACAACACTGAAACGTGAGTATGACGGAGCCGAGCAGACAGCTTCAAAGATTAAAATAAGAACGTATTTGATGCATGACACACGAGGTTACTGTAAGTCAACTCTACCTTTGTCATTTATTCATTGTAATTAAAAAAAAAATGTTTTATAGTTTCTTTTGTCTCATTTTTGGTGAAGGAATAAAACTCAAAATACAAATGTAGGGAGGTGGAGGGAGTCTGACACTATAACTGCAAAAGTGACAAAAAGAACAATTAGACTTTTTCCGTTTTATGGCGGGCAATCAGTGTGAAGATTACTTCCCCAGTGTAAGTGCAACCTCCCAGCAGGACAACATGTCCTGCCACCCCGCAAAAAATGCTGAGCAATGACACTGAGGAACAAAACAAAGAGCCTTATACACTGATTTGACCTCCACATTTCCCAGATCCTAATCTGATTGATCATCTGGGAAAAAGTCTGATCCAAGGATGATATCCCTGGATAACATAATAATTTGATATGGTAGCTTTTATAATAAATTTTTGTTTTATTAGTATTGTGGCTAAACCACAACAGTAATAAAATGATTTTTTTTAAATCTAACAATGTCATGGCAAAAGGATGAACTTTTCAAGGGGGGATGTTCCTTTTCAGAGTGACAAAATTAATCAAAGTGTATATTTACCACAAACATTTGAAATTTGATCCAGATTGATTACGTTATTACCACGTCTGTCTGATCCTCTCAGCAGCTTGACTGTGTGTCTGTCTGCAGGTGTTTCACTGTGACCGAGCTCAATGTGGCAGCTGCTGGGCCACTGCAGAAGCCAGCTGTGTGCGTGTGTGTGTGTGTGTGTGTGTCCAGCCAGCTGTGAGAAGAGTGAGAGGTCTTTTCCACCGTAGTCAGCAGCACCTGGGCCAGTGCAGGGCAGCGGCCAGGCCACCCAGCTTATCCTGTGGCCGCTTCGTCCCAGACTGTCCATTGTTGTTCTAAGGAAAAATCCCCTCAGATACTCTTACACTGCTCATCAGTCTGCAATGTTACTGCATTCCAAGAGTTCATATGAGATGAAGCCTTGTAGGTCACTCCCTCGCCAGCCCTCAACCCACTTACCTGAAAACCTACACTGCCCAGAATGCAACAGGAGGATGGTTGTATTCAGGAACAGTTTAGAGAATGACTATGATTACATGGGCTGCAATAATCCGACTGTTGACCTTTTCTAAATAAGACGATATTTTGATTAAGGTGTTTACGTGAGTTGCTTATAGAATATTCCATTCATATTCCCGTTTACATGTTACAGAGCATAGTCTGATTAATGACTCACAACATGCATGCCCTCCGAACGTCATATGCCCAATATTTTCGTATTTGACCTGAAACCAGAAGTCGAACAACAACAACAACAACACAACAGTTGAAACATGTTGCTACCATTTCACCTTTTGACTTTTTATTCTCAAATGTTTACCAAAACTTCAAGCTGGAAGATTTTGCGTCGCCAACCAACTGTCGCAAAACACTGCAAAAACTCTGATAGGCTGTTTAAAGTGTATACATATGTACAATAATAAGGAGTGAGGTAATCAGAAAATGCTGTTTACCTGACAGTGTCTCATTCAGAGTACTGTCTTAATCAGGTTAATCTGGAAAATTTCCAGATTAACCCGATTAAGACAGTACTCTGAATTGGCTTCCATGTAAACTTAGAGAGTGACAGACATGAGCCGCTGGTTATTTCAACGGTGATGTGTCTCCTGCCCAAACCAAAACTTGTTTTTAGACTCTTTATCAAACCTACATTTTTTTTTCATAGCCCGAAATGTTTCCCCAAATTTGGGATTAAATGTTTCGTCACAGTTCCTTTTTATATGTATAAATACATATATTTCCTATCAACAAAATGCTCAGTAATGCTTCAGGTGCAGATGAATGCACATTTGGTGCTCTAGCTGTTTTTTTTTACAGCAGCAGGACTGTGTAATATTTGTCTGGTCAACACACTGAAGTCTCACCCGATGCAATGACGCAGCTTAAAGTTAAAGAGCAAGATGGCACAGATGAATAAGATTTGTCAGGGTATAAACACAATGACACAGAGACTTTGAATGAAACATGTGATTAGCAGATGCTTCAAAGAGAAAACCTTTTTTTAATTAGTTTTTGATGCAGTTTATTTGCAGTTTTTGATGCAGTTTAACAATCTCAAAGAATCAGATATCCAGAAATTATAGTTACTTTACTGCAAAATCAACTGTTTGTGGTTTCAGTCCCTCTAATCTTTTTTTTTTTTTTTTTTAAGAAAAGAAGAAAAGGTTCTTGCGGGGTTCCTTGTATTAGATTAGAATACTTTTTGTTGTAGAAACAGGCTCTAAAGAGAAAAGAAAAACTTACATCAAAGCAAGGCCTTAAAAGAATCGACTTGGCGTCAGTCCAAATGACTTCAAACAAGGCTGAGCCTCAGGTGTCTTATGGGAAACTGTGGTTTCATGAGGCTGCTGTTGCCAGTGGAGAAACTACGATGGGTTTCTCTTCAGTATTTGCAGAGTGGCAGCTTTCTTATACTGTATACAAATCCTTTGATGAATTAACAATGAGCTTATACAATTTCTTGTAATCCACTATCCCTGGCAGATCACTGCTGTTTAAATTTATTTAAACTTGTAACCAAGCAAACATTCCTCTCTGTGTGACTTGGAGTTTCTGAATTCCTTCTTAAATTCTGTTACAACCTTTCTGCCGCAGCTGATGACATGCTGGCCTAACACCCAAATTCCAGTGGTGTCTCTGCTGTTAAATGCATCCCTTGAATCACTTAAATACTTGAATCACACCTTCAGCTCAGGCCTGCTGCAGATTAGTTTAGTAATCTCAATTTTTTCTCTCTCTGTGGAGAAGTGTTGCTTAAAGCAAGCAGGCATCACTCCTGCAGAAGTCGGATTGAGCTTTAAGCCCGATCAACAAGCAGTGAAACCCCTTGCTCAGGGAAAGAGCAGCCTTAGAGCGGCATCTGATCCCTTTCCCCCCCACACTCTCTCACTCTCTTCTTTTACCTCGGATAAACAGAACACAGTCCGCTATTCACGTCACATCTTGCCAGTAGCCATCACCTCGATGGGAGCCAGTGCTCCGCGAGCAGTCTGGTGTTGAGTTCCACCAATGGGGACAGGTTACCGGCTCGCGCTGCCAACAATGTCCGTAGAGTGCAAATGTTTATTTAAAAAGTTATGTTCGAGTATTGATTTTATTTCATTTTCCCTCCTCCTAGCCCTCCCGCTCTTGGCTCAGGTAAAGTACCTGTCCATCATGAGGTTTTCCCACTGGAGCCAGGCGTGTTGTCTGTCTCATAAAAGCCGCTACTATAGTATAATGTAGCCCCCGTGGCCCGAAATGTCTGCCTTTGCTCTCCAAGCACGCTGTGCTTCCGCGGAGGATGTGTGTCTGCGTGCGTATGTGCTGTGTATGTAGTGTGTGGGCCCTATCCAAGAAAAATATGTTAGGGGGCCTCACTTCTTATAATAGTCTGGACACAGAATATCTCACCTACTGGTAGGAAAAATATAACAGTTAACATTAATACCTGATATGTCCCATTGCCCACTTTTCTTATTTTATACCCTGACCCTGTATTTGTATTCAATTAGCTTTAAATGGGTTTATGTTTAATATATGGAGTCACGCTAACATTCTCTCTTTCCAAATCACATAAAATAAAATATATTATCTTTCGCTCTTCCTGTAAGAAGGGCCGCTCTTTTTCCGCAGCGTTTGCTGCCGACCGAAGCAGGTTGGCGGGTTCTGAAAAAGCTCCATCGCCACAGACGCTGCAAGAGCCAGACGTCCTGTCACACTTTGTACTGTTCCCAAGGCCTGGCTCAGACAAAAGAGAACTTTTTAATGTCTTGATGGATGAGCTTCTGTTGATTTAAGTTTAAAGGTGAAATTGTATGCTAGCAGGTACAGAGGTTGCCATGTCAAAATAAAAGATTCTGATTCAAAAATCCTGCGATGGAAAGGACAGTTAAGGAATTCCAGAAGGTGAGGAAGCAAAAAGTGATCTGGGTGATGTCAGGTAATATTTCAGCAATCACTCTTCAAATGTTTGAGTTGAATGTTTTACCAAAACATAAATGACGTACGTATTTTTGAAGCCATGTGAGGTTTTAGGTTCTTCTGGCCTTGCGGTAGGCAACACTTTCTTTACTGAACTGTGCATTGGTTATATGTCATTTCAAAGCCACTTAAGGCCACTATTAAAATGTATAATTTCTAATATTAGATTTCAATAACAAAACTTAAATCAAAAGGCAGAAAAACGACATTTTAATTCAGATTTTTAAACTCTGTGGACTCACTCAAGCTAAGACCGCAAGTCAAAAGTCAACTTGTTATCAATGCGTCACTCATTGATGACTCTCCGAAGCCACTTGGCCCACAAGTGGAAACTTGACTGGTATTAATGTAAAACACGCTTTTCTCTAAATCCCAGTAGGCAAATGAACACAGACGTCACGTTAGCAACGTTATGCAAAAACTGGTGTTTTGTGCAATTCGGCATACCCACAGTTTCTGAATGCAACTTTACAGTCATTAATTATGACATAAAGTAAGCCTACATGCTAACTATGGGACATCATAGCAATGTGATGCCATTTAAAAAATGTTCAGTTGAACAATGTGAAAAAAATATAGGCTATCAACAAAAATTTTAAACTGCTTCTTATCTAGACTATCTATAGTTGCAGCCTGTAGCCTGTATTAAAAACATCACTGTGCGGTCCACTTGATGTTGAAACAGCCCATATGAGAACACAGTTATCAAGCAGCAAGTAGGCTGATGCAATACACTCATCAATGATGACTGTCGCATTTAAAGAATCCCCTTTCAATACAATCTTGTGGATAACCTTCCTGTCAAATTCCACCAATCCATGAATTAATCCCTTGATTATGGATGGATAAGTTTTTGGATGTAAAGTTTAAGTAAAATCTCCTCACACAGTGTTTCTCTGTATGGTTTTAAGGGCATTGCTCAGTTGCGTGACCTCCTTGGTTCTGCTCTTCATTATACATCCTTCCTGTTCGCCCACAACAACAGAAAACAGCCAAGATCAACTCTGCTTACAGACACATACAGTCCTGCCAGCCCCCTCTTTTACTGTGCCAGTGATTTTAATAGTTAAAGGACTCTTCCAAAAGTCATGTTAGAGTTCCTGAACTCCAAGCTTCTTCCTTGACACTGTTGACTCATGGCCTCAGTGTGGCTAAAGGAGAGGTACTGTTAGTCTGGTACTAGAGCAGAGTTAAGATTCAGTGTGTGTATTTTTTAAATGAATAATGCACGGTATATGGAGTTGCAAGCATGCTTTGGGGTGTAACAGTAAATGACTGCAAACGTACACTCAGTCCATGCACACAAAATACCAGCATGTAGATGCAAATACAGATGTTCAAATACTGAATATGTCTACACTGAAAATTAGGACTAATGAGTTGGTAAACTGTACTCTTTTCTTTGGAAGGGGATTTCAGGAATTGCAAGAGTCTCAACAGATGTATTTTTTTCAACCATCACACAGTATCACCCAATCTCATTTTAAATAAATCCTTTTGAATGAAAACTATTCCATTTGCCATCATACTGGCCCTAAAATCTGATTAGTGTACTTGTTTTGGCATAAATATCGAGTCCAATACTTCTCATATCTAAGCATTAGCTCATAAATTGAGCAATTATGGCGGCAAAAATTGTTGTTTGGTCTGCCGTTGAAGCTTACAAACCTATCAGACGGCGTACTAAACCATCTGTGAGTCGCCACGTTATGCCCTTTTTGCTCCTCATTTTCCCCAACATTTACAGCGAAAACTGTGTGAGAATCCTGAAAAATCTCAGATTAAACGGTTGCAAAGGTCAATTTAAATGCCTATACACATCTGAGATTTAGTAACCTCAGTGCTAGACAGCATTTGAATATTTTTTGTAATCTATGACTACTCTGTTTGTCTAAAGACTAGGAGTGGCAGTTGTCCCTAAATGATTTTATCCATTAAGTATGGCAGCCTGTTCAATTTAACAACACAAAAAGTGAAATAGAACATAGCTTCAGTGGGCACAAACGAAGGGTTTCTACAAACAGATAAGTGAAATGTAGATGCTTACTGATTAATGCACTACATGATACTAAATGCTCGATAATGCTGTGACTATGATTTTTTTTTTTTAAAAGATACATTTTTGATAAATATTGCAGGAAACACTAAATAATCACTGCATTCAGATCTATGGTAAAGATGTCAGTAGCCTAAATATATTCAAAAATTGTGCCAGAAAAAGTGCATGTTTGATTACTGTGATGCTAAGTAGAATTTTATTGCAGGAAAAAAAAAGAAAAAAAAAGAATTTAAAGTATTTTATAGAGGCCAACTCATTTTTGGGTCTTTGATTTTGGACTCCTATAGAGAAGCTAGACACAGTTGACCAAACAGTAAAGTCTGTAGATCTTCAGAAAACTGACTGGTGCCCTCTGTCTTCCTTCTATTTTCTGCATTCTCTCAAAACGGTCTTTGTAGCTTCCTCCTCCCACTTCCCCTCCTCTGTGCATGTCTCCTCCGCCCTCCACTGTACTCACAACCCTTTTGTCTGAGTACCGGCACATGGAAACAAACAAACAAACAAAAAAAAAAACACATGTGGGACACTGATAAAATGTTTCTTATAGCTTGCGCTTGTCTTTTCAACATGACAAAGCAGCTTACCTCCAGTAGTGGATACTGGCTCATTCTGTGACAGTCAGCATCATTTAACACAAGTATCTGACAGTGTATCAGCATTTATAGGTCAGAAAAGACAAGGAAGCATAATGGCTCACCTTTAATAAAAGCATCATCAGTGCTGCTTTCTAGGAGGTTCTGGGTGAATATATATGATGAGTACAAAAAACAAAAGCATTTATTCATGTATCATATTTCAATTTAAGTGCACATGTGTTTGTTCCTGAAACACCTATGGGAGATTTTGAAGTAATGTGACAGACAGGACTGTCCATCACTGCCATTAAACTACCAAATAAGGTGATATCTTTTTTTAAATGGCGCTCACAAAAGATTAACAGACTAATTTAATCTTTACCAATGAGCACAGAAACTGTTCTGAAGGCTTGTGGTGGATTAACACCTTAACAAGACATTTTTAAGTGGTTTTATTTAAACTTGATGCCCCAGATGTGTATTTCTCCAGAAAAAATATTACTGCTTTGACTTTTTCAATGAAGAGTTGATTTTAAAAAAAAGAAAAAGTTTTATTTTATATTAAAAAACACAATATAAATTGCCAATAAAAATGCGAAGTAGTAGTTTTTCCTCTGTTGGAAAGAAACAAACGGGGCAAAATGCAAAAAAGAAAAAAAAAAAGAAATAAGGGAAAGACAGGGAATAATCCAACAAGACTGAGTAACAGCAGGGACTTTGGTGAATGGGATGTGGCTCATTACCCGTTAATCAGATATTGCCCAGCCACTGATGGGAGAATTAGGGAGCAATTATGTGTGTTAACCAGCTGACAGGCCTCGCTTGAACATAAAAACACTGATCTGGCACACTGGAGCTCTTTATAAACACATTATATCTGATCATAGAAAAAGAAACACAGGGCACACACACACACACACACACACACACACACACATACAAGTCAGCCAAGTGTATATACAGACAGCACAGAGGCCACTTGACCATGTCTTCTTGTGATGACAACAACGAGCTGTAAACTCTACATTTGTCTCAGTAAAGGACAGCTGGAAGCAGCCGACGAGTCTGGACTGTGAGCTGGAGGAGGAGATGAAGAAGTCTGTCCGTTTTGCTGAATAATGGGATTCGGTGTCTGACAGGGCAGCATTTCACAGCCTGTTTAGTTTCAGGAAGATGCAGTCAGCCTTATGTAACAGTGTGTAATCTGTGGCACATGTGCTTCCACATTTAAACTTACACTATAACAAGAGGTTAGAGGCTCAAAGGCAGCTTGTGCCAATGCAGCATTTTCTAAACTTTTCAGGCAGGTGTTCCTTTTTCCTTTGAATCATATTTTGCTGTAAACTACCATATGTATAGAATATTTAAACACGCTTTCTTAAACATAACAAACTTTACTTAAATACCCTGCATACACATATTCATACAAGTGTTTTCAAACATCTGGTTACACCTCTGCTTAGGTTGAAGGTGGGTGGAGCTGTGGAGATCGGTGGGGTCATTTCTCCCTCAGTGACATGCATAACAAAACTCCTGAAAAAGTCAGTAAAGTGTTAATCCAGCGCCTCAGGAAGAGGTCTACCCAAGCACAATAATTAAATCCACCTGCATGAACTCAGAAGAGCAACTGTTAACTGTGGTGTCTTGTGGTTTTTATCATCTCTCTATTTTAAACTCTTTTCGAAACATAACATGCATCTTCAGGGCGGCATGTTGGCTCAGTGGTTACCACTGTCACCTTATGGCAAGAAGGTTCTTGGTTTGTTTGTGTGGGTGTTCTCCAGATGCTGTGGTTTCCCTCACCATCAGAAAACATGTATGTTAGGTCTATCTCCAGTCAGTACCTTTGACCCTGAGATATTGGCTCAGAATATGGAGCTAATCCATGGGTGCTGCACTATTTCTGCCCACTGCTCCTCAGGAATGGGTTAAATACAGAGACCAAATCTCACTATGTTGCAAATAAAGTACTTGTACTTTGTTTTTTTCTTATACAGCAGATTTTCCTGTAGGTATTCCTTATGTGTGTTTTAAGAGAAAATGAAAACGAGAAAACACATCACAACAGGAAAAAAAAAATTCCTTTTTGCCATTTGTCCACAAATGAATTTTCCTGTCAATGAGTATTTTTGTATGAAAATTCCATCAGCAAATCTCTTCCATCTTATAAAACCACACTTGTAACCATGTGTCTATAAACATTGCTGTTATTTCCAAGACTTTTGTTTTGGCCGAATTCATTTTTCCAGGTCCTCCACATCCTGACTAACAATGCAGGTGAATCGGGGAGGTTAAAAAAGTTCAGCAACACTGCACATCACAACATATTTACAGAGACTCATTCTTGTTAGGCCAGGCCCAGTGGTTTGCTAAAAAAGCAATTTCATTTAAATATGATTAACAACAAAAATAAGATGTATTTTTTTTTTATAAACAAGCACTCATTTCAATTGTGAATTAAAAAAAAGACCAAAAGAATCAATTATTATTTATATTATGTTACTATTTGCAATTTTTAATCCTTGCAGTTTCCTTTTCTAGTTTTATAAAATGATCTTCCTGATTTAGTTCTTCTAAGTAAGACCATATTTACTACTTTGGTGATAGAATGGTGTTTGCCATAGTAATAAAAATACAACACTGACACTTTTCTATTGCTTTTTTTTTTATCTTAAAACAGCAGCAAATTAGGTCTAAATCAAAAAAGACATGATAAATGTCCATGTATCAGTTTATGAAACATTCTGACAACAAGTACTGATAAAAGCACTTTGCCACTATCTGATGACAGGTGCTGACAGCTTGCTGCTCTTATTCTGTAGTGCTTTTAAAACACATAATCCTCCTGCTGACTACGAGGATGTAAATGTGTCAGTATATGTACTTCCATCTTTGTCTATAAAAAACAAAAAAACATGTGTTTTGGGGG
>JAQLOL010000014.1:17536556-17550262 GCA_029783665.1 Naso thynnoides | reverse complement strand
GTGGTGTCCTTTCGTGTTCCAGCGCTAAAACACGAGGCTGAACAACAGCTTTTAACCTGGACACAGCTTTTTCAGCTGCTTCAGGTAAGAAACAACCAACTGTTGCCAGCTTATTAGCTGCTGTTCAACTTTGTGTTTTAGCGTCAGAACAAGAGAGGACACCACCGAACATTCGGTGATTGTATCGTCTTTCAAAAAGACCTTTTTTGAGGACTGTTGAAGCACCTGATATTCCCCTTCACCACCATTGTTTCTAACTGGCTGTTGCGTCAGCAACAAGCTCCAGCTCTCAGGACTGCACCGTTCATCTTCATAACACTGTAGAACATCATACATGATTGCAAATATCCTTTCATAAGGCTTAAAATGCAAAAAAACAAACTGCTCCTTTAAATACTGAGCAGCTGTTAGTAGTTACTTTGGTAGTGTGCTGCCTCTTTTTTTATTTACCCATTGCACCTTTAATACTGTTTCATAATACTAAAGTATTTGCGTATGATTAAATATGGACACGCTATTTCCGCTAACAAAAATAGGCATAGACTAAGTTTAAGGTGTGAGCAACCGCTTCCTCTGAGGCTTCCATGATTTCTCCATCATACGTGCTATTCACATGTTTTCCACCTGACCATTACATGACAAAAACCACACAGGAAAGCAGTCTAGATAAACACATGCCAGGAGCATATGTGCAATGCAGCATTTACAGTGACTGTATATGTTTACATTATTCTGAAGTTCTATGTTTTATATGTCCATCTATTTATTGCTTCTGCTCTTGAAGGGAAAAAGGGAAAAGAAACAGAGGTGAATGAGCTGTTTGTTACTTTCCAGTGTGAGTTTGAGAGACAGATAAGAGGTAAGCAGTCTCCGTGGAAATAGAAAATCTTTTGTTGTGCCACTGTACAGCTTAAAAAAAAAAATTAATCAACAAAAATACAGAGGGTGCAGGAGAATGAGAGGAATAAGAGAACAATGCAGAAATAAGTGAATTATTTTGACATAAAAGGATTGTGAAAATCTTCGAGAACATTTAAAGTAAACATGTATGAATGATATAATAACACATATTTCTTTGATACAAAAACTGGTACCTGATACTAACACTGTCAAGTCTTTAGGAGAAAATAGCTTTTAGGATAATTACATTCTGTTTTAAGAAAAGCAAAGCTGGATATATCTACAAGTGAACCAAAAACAAATGGGAACGGACTGTTGGTACCTCTGAGACACAGCTTCCACATATTAAGCCAGAGTTAGTGCGAAATGTACATGAAACAGTCTTAATCCTATATTGGCTGGAGCAATCGCATAAAAAGAGGGTGGGTGGGGGACTCTTGGCCGCGAGATTTATAGACAGAAAACAGGCCCGGTGTGACAAGAACCTGAAGCTAAGAGCAAGCAAATTCACAATTCTTAATCACCAGATTGGGAGTTATAAATTCTCTGGGTTTTTAATAGGCTGTCGACACAGCAGAGTTTACCAGTGCAGTACATGTATATAATGCCATCTCATGTGGAGGCGCACATTTTGTATAAGACAGTGGTGTTTGTTTATATGTCTAAGTCTGGATGTCTTTTTATGGACATGAGCTCACCTTTACAACTCCGTCTCCACACTCCTTTGTGTCTCTCCAGTATGTTTGTCTTTATATCTCTTTGCCTGTTTGTGACTTTTCTTGTGTCTACATGAGCGAGTGCATCCATTCATACATGTGTGGCCCTCTAGTCAATGGCCCGTTGAATTTTCCCCCGATAGCCGTGAATGAGGGAAACGACCTTTAATATGCCCAGCCTTTTCCCCCAGTCCATATTAATGTTAATCTATCAGACTTGGAGTCTCCCTCTCCATACAACGCCGCCAATGTTCCCTGGGCCTTGGGGTGCAATCAGTGGTGTTGAACCAAGCAGTGCTCATTGTAAGAGTGGGAATTTAAAAAAATAAAATAAAATAAACACAATCTCTCACTAATCTCTTTCACCCAAACAAGCCGACTGAAAACACCAAAGCTACCGCAGCGATCATCGCTGTTCTGGACTACAGGTTTGGAATTTCGCCACTGCCACGCAACTGGTGCAGTGGATGCTCCAAAGTGAGGTTGCAATGCGCCGTCTACCACATGGCCAGATTGGCACACCCTGTTTTGGACTGGTCATTGTGCAATTAAAATATTATTGTGGACTGAAACTATATCAAATAAACAAACTCACATTTTCCAGTCTCTGTTGTCAGGTGGGACATCAACAGCAGTACAAGATTTCTCCCACTATGTAAATATTAACAGCAAACGAAGCCCCTAACAATTAATGTTAAAGTTTGGGTAGGCAGTTTATCTTTGGTGTCATGGGGAAAATATTCCCTAAGATTATTTCCGCATGTTGTAATTCTGCTGGTATGAAAGAACACTACAATCAAGGGTCATTTCAGAGAGAGCATGTTTCTATTGGTTGCTCTACGCTGTGCTTCTTAGCGACAGGTGACGTCGCTGCAAGCTAGTTGGCTGTTGAAACAAGTGGCATGCCTTGCGTTCTAAAACTGGACAGTGGCGATTTGACAGATTGAGTTGCAGGTGACACCATCAGCCGGCTTCAATCGAGCAGAGAATGACCAGTTTACCGCTGCAACTTTCCCTGCAACTGTTTTATCTCATCCCAAATCTTTGGTGTAAACTGGACTTAAAGGAGAGAGCGACAACAAATGAAATAAAATATGAAGTCGGAGCGAAAACAGGGAGGGGAGAGTGCAGCGGAGTTGCTTCCGTAGGAGTCTCCCCCTTAGGTACTACAGCTTGATTTCCAGATGTTGCCAACCTCAGCTTTAAGTGATAAGCACAGCACCATAAGCCTAAGACTTTATAATTTGCAGATTTACCACTACCAAAATATGACTTGCTGTTGCTGCTTTTCAACCCATATTGAAAATTGTAAGCTATAAACTGTTTTCAGGTTTCAGGTCCTGCATTTAAATCCAAAAGGACTTATAGAGTGAAAGATTTCTTGTACCAGGCACTGTACTTTGAAACCTGGAGGAGTGGGTACAAAATGATAAGACACCCTAAATAATACTTTACAGCACTCACACAATTGAAAGTGGACGATCTTTTGTGGATATTTGCCTGGATTTACCTGATGTATTTGCTGACACTGTAGCTACTTGTTAGCTCCGTTGCGGTGCAGCTAGCTGATTGCACAGGGCTTTGAGGAGTGATCATTTTTAACACTATATCTTAGGAGTTTTGAGGCTTGAGGCTGAGGATTAGCAGAATGGACAACAGAGCCAAAGCTAGAGAGCCAAGCAACACAAAGTGGCTTAGCAGCTTGTTTACAGTTGTCATGAAACACAATTGCCCTTTGGGGGAGCAGGTTTGTAAATGGTCAATTGTGCTAGTGATGTTGCTCTGAAGCCTTGAAATTACAATGGTTGCCTACCATGGAAAAATGTTTCTGTGTTCTGTGTGAATTGATGTGCCAGAAATTGGTGCTCGAGAAACTTTTAATTGGAAGCTATTTATGCACAAGCCTCTGGTCAAAGTAAATTTGCAAGTAAAAATGAATTGTTTATTGACAAAGAACTAAAAGTATAGCTCGTTCCATTTTAAAGGCCTGAGGTTTGTGGTCTCAAGTGACCCTTAAATTTGATTTGAGTAATCAGTTTAGAAATGTGCATTATCTCATTTCTACATCTCTGACTCACTATGGAGCTGTCTCACTGCTAAAAAGTAAGATAGAGCGGAGGCAGATAACCTAACCCTAACCAGTTTGAGGTTTGTGGTGAGGCTTATGGGAGTGTCTGACTAATGCTATTTGCAGGAGATATGAGTAATTGCAGACCTGGGGTCTTACAACTGAAAGATGTTTGGTGACTAAAATGCACTTCCAGCAAAGATCGGAACCCGATAATGTCAAAATTATATCTAATAACCCTATATCTATCAAATAAAATCAGCACCTCACATTTCCTTATCATTTCAACATTTATTTTGAAATTTTAAATAACAAACTCTTAACATGGAAAACAAATGGCCGCCTGTACTGCCAAGTAATCAACTTTCCTTACTTTAGAGCAGTCACATCCTCTCACTCCCACATATCTCTTCAGGTAAACAATCAGTTTGATTGTCTCATTTGAGTAGCTGCTGTAGCTGCAACTGCTGGTAGAAAAAAACAACATCCCATTAAAATTCTTACATTCTCCCTTATTTAAATTGGTCACGGGTCAGGATAGAACTGTCACTTGGTCCTATTTGATGACGCAGATAAAGAAAAAAGAAAAAAAAAACTATTAACTCGCTTCAAATGAAAGGAAGAAAGAAATTCAAAGAAGTTAAAAAAATTTAAAATATTCTTGAAAATATTGACCTGATTAGTCTAAATTGCGGAAAAAATTCTCAAGATTTTAAAAAAGAACAGAGTGAAAAACATGAATAGAAATTCAAATAAGAAGTATGTAACTTATGTGGATGCCAAAAACAAACTCAAAGTTCACTCAAATTGGACAGATTGGAAAAGAATGAAAAAAAGGAGACAACAAACCACTTGGGAGGTCATTTAGTGTGGTTTAGTCTTTGCCGCAAGTCCAGTGGTGGATTCATGTTGAGTTTGGTTCGAGGTGGTCGAAGAGTTGGAGAGAAAGGCTTCGGTCATTTGAGTAATCTTTGTGCAGATCTGGCCACTTGCTTGGAAAGTAAATGCTAAGTGAAAGTAGGGTGTAGCATTTTTGAGGGAGGTTTGTGGAAACAAACTGCTAATGTGTTTTTTATTTGTAGCAGGGAGATCTTATCTCAACGCATGGTATAAACTGTTTGGACTGTTTAGAAATGTTGCAGTCCAGTCTCTCCCTATCCCCTTCCCTGCTCATGAATTGTCCTTAAACGCTTCTCTATTTCCCAACTAGTCCTATATCTTAGGAGTACTTTCACTATGGGTTGTATGATGGCAGAGTTTGTTGAGTGAGGGTCAAAATAATTGGGTTCAGTAACGCTGTGTGAGGTACTCATCTAAACCCTTCCATATTAATAGGTTGGACATAGTTTTACAGTAGTAATACTTAGCTAAGGGTGTGAACATTTTTTTAGTCAAGAACTGGAAAATACAATAATTTCAAAATCACATATGTATGTAGTCCAAATGGAGCATAGCATAGAGCTTGACAGGATGCAGTTAGCATAGCAATTAGCCAAAGGAAAAAAAAAAAAAAAAGCTCCAGCATGAAACTCCCATAAAACCACAAATTTAAAACTCTTCTGTGGTTCTGCTTCAGTTTGTGTTAGGATGAACCAAATAAGACACAGCATATTAATTAGTGAGCTGTAGGCCATGTTTACAAGCCTCACTGCAGGACATGAGGCTCAATTCTGATTATAGCTCAGATCAAATTTTTTTTTTTTGAACAGTATTTTCACAGTATTGCAAAATATCAGATTCCAGTGTGAACTGGTCTCAGTCCTAAACTCAACCACAAGCGCAAAAGAATCTTAGCCAAGACATCGCATGCAGCATGCTATTGTACAAAGTTAACATGAAGGTCACTGAAATATGTATTTACAGTTTTATTTAGAAGTGAAAGTACAGTGGGAAAAGAGAAAATTCACAGGCAAATAAGAATGAGAGCTAGGGTGAGGAAAAGAGGGATACATTTTAAATTGTGCCTTTCTGTTGGGCAATGGCTGCTACTTTTGTATGTAGGTGTGTGTGTAGAGTAAGGGCCTCAGATGTTGGCACTAAGACATCAATGGTTTCACGGATAAAAGTTTTCTCCAAATCAGGATGTAAAGTCGATTTCGATTTCATCTGTCAGCGCCTCAGCGGGAGTTTACAGTGGGACAGTCAGTTCAGGTAAGCAACACAAGCAAAAGTGACAGTAACAAGTTTGATGTGATTGTTCAGATGGAGGTTGCAGTGCAAAAAAATGGATCTTTATCTGATTTAGGATCACATGGCTCAAATCTGATCTGAAAAGATTGGGTTCTATGGAAACAGGTTTGTGTCACCCAAGAGCAAAAAAACGAGAGATTTGGGCCATTTTATGGAGTTGGACTGAAGATCTCCAAAAAATTTGTCCTACATTCTCCTGTGTTTAACTCTTTAAAAGAATTCATTAGCAGGGGCCATTTGGACATTTCGGTCCCCTAAAAACAGCTCCGTAAAAGCTCGGACAGAATATTGCATGGCATATTTTCACTTTGAAATAGCTCCTTTTAGTCACAAATAAGCATGAATCCTGAATCTGTGTCTGTGTTGTTTCTGATGAAACACTAAGCAACAGCTACATTCATATGGCTGATGTGTTTGAATTGACTCAGCCTTGACAGATTCTGACTCATACTGTTTGGTTTTTAAGAACGTAACACCTCTTCCCGTTGCTCATCATAACACTGGTCTTTTATTCTTTGTCTTATTTCTTGTTTTGTTTCTTATTCATACAGTCTTCTCCTTTCATTTTACCTCTTAGCAAAAAATTGACATTTCCATTCTCATTTTTTCCTCTTGAAATTCCACCTTGCTCACATCAAACTGTCTTACCAGGTGGTTCAATACATCCGCACCCTTCTGCCATCACTCTGCACCCTAGCCACAGCTAATATTGAAGTCTGATTGTCATGGAAACCAGAACGGCAGGTCCCGTTTGGCCCCCGCTCGCTGTCGTTGCGGAGTCCTGTGCGCTGTGTTCCTGCGACGGCCAGGAGCCAGTGGTTTGTTATGGCGTGTCGCCACCCTCAGCGAACCACACGGCCTCCTGTTTATTTGAACAAGGCCCCCGATGCACGGCTGTTCCCTCACTGTGGCGGAGAAAAATTGAATTTAAAAAGCTGTCAAAGCTCAGCTGTCACTGAGAGAAAATGGCAGGGGAGAGAAAAAGGGGAAAAGCCTATAAAGAGACTGTACAAATAGGGAAAGGTAGTAGAGGGAACTTAAGTAAAGAACAAAATTAAAAGGAACAAGGACCAAAAACTGTTCAAGATAAAGGAATTGAGATCTGAAAAAGACAGAAGAGAGGAGGACAGGAGGAAGGATGGACAAACAGCGCTTGTAGCTGTTGTGCAGTAGAAGGATGATGGCGAATGTATGTCAGGAGGACAAGTGAGTTTTGTCACTGCTACCGCAGGGTGAGCCACTCTTGTTTCCATGACTAATTGAAATCTTCCACTGGACTGTTGAGCCCTCCTTTCTCTCCGACGCCTCCCGTCTTGCTCTTTTTTGGTTTCTGTTATTTTCCGACTCCCCTCTCTTGGACACGTTTTCTTCAAAATCACCGCTTGTCACCATATACATGTGTGCAATGTGGCAGGAATGTGGATTCTTTGTTAGGGGGCTCTCAGGTAATTAAAGCAACATTTCAGCTTCCCGCAAATCACAGACAGTCTCACAGTGGGTGTTGTGCTTAGCCATTTTATTTTCAAAAATAAAGAGGTCTTGATATGCGTCATGTGACTGCATTTCAATATGGATTCCATAACTGAGAAAAACTCCATGTGTGAATTGCTCTTAAAGCTGAGGTAGGCAACGTCTGGAAATCAAGCTAGCTTTAGCATGAGACTCCTAAAGGCAAATTCAGCTCACATTTTAGTTCGTTTGTTGTCTCTCTCTCTCTCTCTTTTAAGTCCAGTTTGCACCAAAGATTCACAACGACACGAAACTTCTGCAGGGAAATTTGCAGCCAAGTAAACTCTTCCATCTCAGCTCGATGCAAGCCAGTTCACGGTGTCGCTTGCAACTCAGCTTGTCAAGTCGGCAGTTTTAAGATTGAATGCATGTTACTTGTTTCAACAGATCATCAACCTGTAGCGACGTCATCTGCCACTAAGAGGGGAAGCATAGAGCAGCCAATAGGAACATGCGCTCTCTGAAAAGACCCATGAGCGGTCGAGAAGTGCCTGTAGCAGTCTTCACTGTCTAAAGCTGATCACAGAGCCAAGGAGAGGTGCAAACATCTATTGTTCCTTCAAACCACCTGAATTGCAATGTGCTAAAAGATTATTTTGGAATTTTTGCCCATTGACACCAAAATAAACTGCCTACCTCTGCCTTAAATCATCGGACATGTCCATTCCACTCACTGTAAAACAAATAAAACAAACCTTTTTCTCATTGTGAAAAAAAGAAATTCTCACACTGTTGCAATCTTGTGCCATTATGTTTAATAGAAAATTAAGCAATGAAGGACAAAATCTGTAAATTGTTTTCAAAAATGCAGGCCGAATACAGAGCAGAGCAAATAAAAACAGTGCTTATATCTCTTCCAATCTAAAATTGGCCATAAACTTTAACAAGATGCACTCTGTGAGCGAGGGGCCACACGTACGTGTTAGTGAGCTGAGAGGGTGTGTACATCAACCCAGCAGCACCCTGGTGCTATACGCCAGCAGGCAGGAGAAGAGGGGTCCAGTAACGGGTCAGTAGCCACTACAGACACCGAGGGGTCTATGTAACACACACCCTGCAGAACATAAGTCCACTGGGGCACAGCTTGATCCCGACTCTGCCTGCTTGACTGACTAAGTCACATATTTATCGCTTACCCCGGTGTGACCGTGGCTGTTGCACCAAACATGTCAACCCCGGGGTGATTCATATCAACTGTATATATTTTCTCCAGAAATCAGTCATTAATTACCTTTTAATCAGGCTATTAAAAGTGCTGTCAAAGCTGTAATAGCAGCCCCGCTTACTAAATTGAACAAGTGTGTGTTGGAGACCAGTGGTGGACCGAGTCGAGTTTCTTCGAGCGAGAACCCGCTTGCATTTTTCTCGGGTTCAGCGGAGTGCTTAGAGGTTGAAACCCAAACACAGATGATTTGAGGGAAGCTCAAGAGCATGAAACGTGATTAGGTTTCAACGTGCTACGAGCAAAAGCTACTATTTTATTACATTGCCTGATCAAATTTATAAATTGAATTTGGGTGTCTTTTATCACTCCAGACAGCTATTGATTTCATCTCAGAGGGGATACTTGGTGATGCGGAAGGGGTTATGTGTGTGGGTGTGACATGATGGAAAATATAAAAAAATAGGACAGTTTATGGGGTGTTTTGCCGCTTTATAGTGCTTCCATATGGTTTTAAAGTAGTGTTGTCATATGGCTGTGATGGGAGGGATATATGAGAGACAGATATGCTTTACATTCTGTGTCACTTTCAGGCAACCACAGCTTTTATCATGTTAGAAGATCTTACACTTTTTCTGTGATCATGCCAGTGAATATTAAAAATTCATATATTCCAACATTAAACTGCTGTTTTTCCCCCTGCAAATTTTCTGCAATGTTGAATAAGAGGACATGTTTCGGAAAATAGAAGTTGAAGGAGACATGTCTCAAGAGGTGATGAATTTAGACATTTTAAAACTATGTAAACAGAATTTTAAAGAATTTTTTAAAATTTAAACAGAATTTTTTATGTTTCCATGCTTTGTACCTTCTTCGAACCTCTATCACGTATTTACCTACAAGTAATTCAGACCACACACACAGTATTTATGTTATGCATGTCAGTTCAGGCTATGACATCATCATGCCAGCAGGTAGTCAGTGATGTCATACGGCAAATGTGTTTACCCTGCATCTGTATCGAATCTGGAAGGGTTTTGTGTTTCAGTGAGTTTTTATCTTTTAGTTCATATTAATGCATACAAAATGTGCAGAATGTGACAAATACACGTATTTATAGTTTTGTAACCTTCTTGGTTTGGTTGCATGTCACACGATCATCCATCTTGGATTATTCTGTTTATACACGTTCTTAATGATCCATTACCTAAAAGTCATAGGGGGTGGCATGTTTGTCTGATATTCAAAAACAGTGAATGAACACAACTGATAAGCTGAAACTAGTAAAATGTTTAGCATTTAGGGTTCAAAATGACTTAAATCACTCATTATTAACGTTAAATAGCTGATCATGTCAGTGTTTCTCTTTACATATAGTTGATTTGTTTTTAAAGTCCACCTTTGATTGGATTGGACCTCTGAAAAGTCGGAGGTTTTCAAACAAACATGGAGGATTTTGGTGACACAATGAGCAATACAAAGTTTGAAGCTAAGGCATCACTTAATTTGGATATATCACGTGTGGATAGTTTAAAGTGAATTTGTTACACTTCAACAGCAGATCAACTGGCATTCAGTGTAATGTAAAATGTTCAAGTAATATTTAGTAATATTTAGTTATATTTATATGTTTATACTAATATTCAACAATGTTTATCCTAACATTCAACAATTCTGACAACATATTACCAACAACTGTTACGTTGTTCAGGTGTCACAAATGCTCAACAAACTATCTGTGTGTGGAATATCCTGATAAAGTGTAACAGGCTAACTTTACTCTATG
Organism: Naso thynnoides; assembly: GCA_029783665.1. NCBI lineage: Eukaryota > Metazoa > Chordata > Actinopteri > Acanthuriformes > Acanthuridae > Naso > Naso thynnoides. Next base: position 17,539,931 of record JAQLOL010000014.1, on the reverse strand, counting down.
TAATGATAGTAATGGTTGAAATTACTTAGGATGATGAATGTCACATGATTTTTTTTTTTTTTGGTAGCAAAAAAAAAAATGTTTTAATTTCATTATTAAAACTAAAAGAAACAGATATTTGACAACTTTTTTTTGGCTAATACAGTCAAAGCTGCAGTTGGTAACTTTTTTAAAGGTACTTTATTGGTCACATACACACAATGTACGGTAAAATGTGTTCCCTGCATTTAACCCATCCCTGGGGAGAAGTGGGCAGCCACAGTGCAGCGCCCAGGGACCAACTCCAGATTCTAAGCCAGTACCTCAGTCAAGAGTACTGACTGGAGGTAGACCTATGCACATAATTGGTGGTGGGGGAAACCGGAGTACCTGGAGAAACCCTACGCGAACATTGGGAGAACATACAAACTCCTCACAGAAAGGTCTTGCCCCAGCTGGGAGTCGAACCCAGGATCTTCTTGCTATCAGGCGACAGTGCTAACCACTGACCGCGCCGCCCAACTTTGGGGTAAACCTCAGTTTTTTGTGTTTCACTTGGACAAAATATCATAACATCCACAGACAGCTATCAGTAAGTGACACAGTCTGAGAGTATTGCGAGACTGCTGTGTTTTCCCATGCCTTTAAATTCATCAGTGCAGAAATCCAAACTGCTCCTGTCACTTTTCTCCGATCAGTGCCATCCTCTGACCTCTCTGTCCTGATTGTCAAGTCTACGCTGGGCTTCATAGCGACAAGTGGTGTCAGCACGAGCTGATTCGTTGATGAAACAAGTGCATGCCTAATCTAACTCACCTCTGCTGATACCCGAAGAGAGTACCTGCAAGCGACGTCAGTTGGCTCAGGCTCGAGCTGAGATGGACCAGTTTGTTCCGCTGCAACTTTCCCTGCAACCGTTGCGTCTCATTGTGAATCTTTGATGCAAATTGGATGAAAAAAGAAAGTGACAACAAATGAAACAAAAGGAGAGCCAAAGCAAAAACAGGGAGGGGAGGGTGCAGCAGAGTTGCTTTTCAACAAGTCTCATGCTACAGCTAATGTTAGCTTGTTAGCTTGTTGGCAAAACTTACCAACTGCAGCTTTAAATAAGTGAACAATATGACCAGGGATGTGATCTGAAAGATTGAAAAAAAAAACATTTTTTACATTATAGGTAAGCTTTCAAGCAATGCCAGTGTCACCCCCGTTTTACCAGCCAACACCACTATTTGAAAATACACATACACAAGTCAACAACACAGGGTACACACACTGCGCATGAACACACAGTTTTAGCATTTCCCCCAGCCTTGTGTGGCACAGAGGGCGCCCCCCTTCATTGCTTGGAGATCCACCTCACCACCCCTTCTCCAACTCTGATTGGTCAGCAACGTGTGTATGTGTGTGTGTGTGTGTGTGTGTAAGAGAGAGAGAGAAAGAGAGAGAGAGAGGGAGAGAAAGAATGCTGCTTTAGCGTGTGGCAGTGCGTGAGTTGTCATGACGTGGTTTGCACAGCTCACTGCTCACATACTAAACTGTACCTGCCACATTATAAATCTTTGGGGAGAGAGGCAGAGAAGGTAAATAAGAAAGGTTAAATATGGTGGACTGGAGATGGAGTAAGGGTGTATTTGCGTTATTATGTGTTGCATTGGTTTTATGCAGAGGTGTATCATATTCTTAAATTATCCTGCAACAAGCAGGTGGACGGTCTTTTTGGCAAAGCAATTTGGTGGTACCTGACAAAAGCAGACAACAGCCTATGAATTCCAGAAGGAGCACTGTTAAGGCTACACATTACTTTTTTAGGTTTTATTTTCCTAAATTGCTTATTGGAAAGAATTCCTATGTCTACCTGCCTCGCCTCCAGTGTAATGAGGTGAAATTATTCTCCGACCTGACTGACGACGGAATCATTTGGTCCCTAAACATTGGGGATCTGGCTCTGTGCCTGGGAGACGCTCAGTCTTTTCTACTCTTGCGCCTGTGCTTTCCATCAAAATATATATTTTTTTAGCTGAAATGGAGTTCTCCAATTAAGTGCTATTTACATATTCCTGGCTTGATTTTCCAAATGTTGTATAGGGGTGGAGTCAGGGTGGGGTGGGTGTTAGCGAGGAAATTAGACGCCATTTCAGTCGCCACGTCAGTTATTTGTGCAGGTAATTAATTACTCCCGACATGCCGCGATTCATTTTGAAAAAATTAACCAAATGAGTGGAACTATGAGGGGGGAACGGAAAGAGGCTGAAGGTGTTCTCACTGAGGCTATGACACTCATTTACATTTCCGCTGTGGTGACATTTGCTGGTAAGCAGGCACCAGATTAGTTGCAGTTTGTTTGTCTACAGATGACTAATGCTACCACTTTGGAACAGAGCTCCTTGAACCTGCTTTACAGCGTGTCACCTGCACCACAGAGGGAGAGAGGGGGAAGATGAGGAAGAGTAAAACATAAAGAAAGAGAGGCCAGAGATGGACAGGAGAAGGTAGAGATAGAAAGAGCAAAAAAGATGGAAAAAAGCGCCATTTCCTCCCAACGTGGTTTTAGGTTAAACCTGGTTAAAGTGATGTCTTAATTTCTGCTATGTTACACTTTTAGCTGTCTTTTTTTTCGGTATTATCACTTGTCATTTGGAAATAGAATCTGCATGATAGTGAGCAGTGTTTGGTGCTGTGCTATGAAGGTCTAGCCTATACAGAAGTCTGACTCTTTCATCCAGATTAGCTGTCAATCATGATTTTTCACCCCCACTTTTAGGGATGAATAATAATTAAAACAAAAAACTAATATATTTATTATTTACATACACTTTAACATACAAAAAGGGATAGGAAATGACCATTAAAATAAAAAAAAAAACACCTCACAATATCTGCTAATATGGTTGGTTGGGATTTTTGATCTACTTTACTGAAACTAGATGCCATGGGGGTAGATTTTGGACAAAGTCATTGTTTTGCAAGTCACAAGCCTGAAGTTTTTGCTCTTAAGTCCTGAGTCAAGACAGGCAAGTCCAGAGTCTTAAACTTTAAATTTCAAGTCCTTAACAAATCATTAGCACTCTTTTAATCTATTAAATATACACAAATCACAAGTGCTTTCTAAAATTGATAACCTCTGCAAATGAGCTAGCAAGCTAACGTTAGCTGTAGCATGGGACTTGGTGGGAAACAACTGGCCCGTCTCAGCTCGAGTTTGAGCCGACTGACGGTGTGGCTTGCCGACACTCTGTTGTTGGCAGAGCCGAGTCAGAGCACCGTGAGCTTATCAACTCAAACCGACATCACCTGTAGCTAAGAAGCACAGCGTAGACCAGCGAATTAGGACAGAGTACAGAGAGCGTCACTGATTCTTCGTTTTTACGCAAAAAACCCTCGTACCGGTGGCAAAGA
>JAQLOL010000014.1:17503007-17525979 GCA_029783665.1 Naso thynnoides | reverse complement strand
GTAAAAGGTTCATCCTGGGATACAGTTTAATAAACGTTTATATCGTTAGTAAGTTCAAATTTGGCTTGATGCTCATTTCTAAAACCTGAGATCACAGTGTGGGGGATAAGTTTGGACTATTTCTAAGAATGTGCGAGGGTCCTTGGGGGGGCTCACATGAGGCTGTTTACCCACATGTGTGAGGGTGCACACCTCTCCGTGCTCTGATCTGCAAATGGAAGCATTTACATTTTATCACCTGCTTACTTTGACGACATGGTAATTTCAGTGGTCTAAGAAAATAACTGACCAATTGCCGATAATTGTTGGAGATGGCAGCAGTGTTGGATGAGAGGTTGAAGGTCACTGGCGACAGGCTGCTAACCAGCTGTGGACGGGTCAAGAAGGATTATGTTTGAGGGCCGGTCAGCAACATATCATGAGTTTGGGGGTGGGGGTGGGGTTAAACAAGATTGAAAGGGGTTCGGTTAACATCGTGTCTTAGGCACAAATATGCAAGAAAGGGATGTTTGTTTTCTTGAATTCAGGAAAGAAAAGCTGCAATCATCAAACATTTATCTGAATGAGAGTGAAAAACAGTAAAATGAGACAGTGCAGACCTCAAACACCTTTCCTAAGAGATCATTTATTTATTGTTTTATTTTTAAGCTTTCAAAGAGTTTAAATCAAATATTTGAATGGATGTTTTTGATAAATATAGAGGTTGACCGTGTAAAGACCTTCCATTTTCCATGTGGGACGAATGATTAGTTCTTAAGGAGAAAATCTCCTGTGGTTCTCCCTCTGATGTCCTATAACTGCTCAACCTCAACTCAGTGACTGTGGTTCCTGAAAGCAACGGACCAAAGTTGCAGGGGAGCAGCACCGTGTAGTGTCAGAGGTTTGTGTCGGCAGATGGAGTGGACACCAGAATCAGAGGCCAGTCAGTGGACAACATAACTGGACTCAACAGTCTTTACCAGCTTCATGACAGAGGTGCAGACACTGTGAAGAGAAAATCTGATGGAAGAAAAGAGACAGTGAGTGAGAAAGGGGACCGTCAAGAGTTATCTCAGACATGCAAGCAGTTTTGAGAGACAGCTACGCCGAAGAAGGCTGCAGACAGACACTGCACGGCTTTTGATGCTGTTGAAGAGTACGTAGCTGCTTGCTAAGTTACATGTCTTGTCTCACTAAAGTTGCCATTTTGTGCGACGAAGTAGTTTCGACACCCTGGGTTGCAGCTCAGAGGTCAAGAAGTTGCATATTGTTGCTTCAAATGGTCTAATTAAATTACGGAGAATTCCAGAATAGGAATAACCAACAAAATAGTCAGTGAGATGAGGAATGTGGGGGTAAATGGGAAGTTAGTTTTGCGATACCAGACAATCGGAGATCTCTGCCTACTGATCGTCTGGGGGCGTCAAATGCAAGGCAGTTGCTGGGACGGCAGCAAGAACAAAGCAATGCCCCTTACATTTTTGAAAAGGAGACGCCTTTTCTCCTTTACAAGGACCAGAGACATAGCAAATCACTCTGTAACATGGAGAGAACTTTTTAAAGAAATTAAAATTAGATTATTTGATTCCGTTTTATCAAGTGTGTGCTCAGTCCTAGAGACTGGTACACTTAAGGATTTACTGCGTGCAACAGCTCCTACATACCGCTTTGGGTAGTCTGTCTCCCAGAATAACTCGTCCTGTGATGTCCTCCAAAGCCAGTGTACAGTCTGGCCGCATGGATGAATCATGTCCTAATAAAAGATTATATTTGTTTTATACGGATGAAAATGTTTCGCAGCACACACGACAAACAACAAACTTTTGAGGGAGTTTTCTTTGGTGACCGTGACTGAGCCATCCCATAGTACACGTGTTGCGGTCTGACAGTCTACAAGCACAAGACTTCAGCAAGTCACTGTCCCCAATATGAAGGACGGCCCTAAAGACTTAGGATTGGTTCTGCAATGCCAGGACTTTTCTCCACCCAGTTCAGCAACGAAAGCTGGGGGCACATCATCAGTCTCTAGTTAAGTGAAGCGTCTAGAGACTGACTTGTGAGTCTAATGAGAAGCCAGCAGCTCAATTTTAGAGGCGTGCTTTTGTTCAGTGCTAAAAATCACGACCAAACTGATTTATTATCAAACAATATTCTTCAATTTTTAAAGAAACTCCACCTCAGACCATTCCTTATAACATCGAGTGGCTGGAAAAAAAGCTTCATTTTTTTGGTTTTTCAGTCGTATTTCTCTTATAGGGGTGACTCAGCATCATTTCATCTTGTCATGGTTGTAATAAACATGTAGAGCTTTACTGGCAAAATGTGCTTTAAACTGTGGTTATAGAACTGAAATTAATCTTAAAAAGGTTCATTTGAGAACGCAACACAACACCACACACACATTTAGGATGACCTGGATAATTGTAGCTTTAAAAAAAAAAAACAGCTGAGGAAGATGAGTTTAAAAAAATAAAATAAAATCTCAAAGTAATTATGACAAAAAACACACCCTGGAAAAGAAATGACTCCTTTCTCTCTCTTTTATAGTTTGAACATCGGCCACCTCTGACCAGCATGTGGTTACAAGAATAATCCCACACTGCAGCACTATAATCACTGTTTCCATCAGTACAGAGGCAGAGATGAGTGTGAAGAGGATTTTATTATCTCTTAAAATCCTCCACGCTTTACAGAAGACTTGGGAGAAGAGTATAAACAAAACAGTGGGGACTCACCGCATCGTTTTAACAGTTTTTCATGGGATTCCCACACTGAAATGTGATCCCTGACTATCAGTTTGGGACAGCTTTGCATAAACAAGCAGAGACTGCAAATTCTCTCCACTGCCATTTGACAGTCAGTCAACTCTGACCACTGAGTCTGTGAGGCCAGACTCACAGCGAGCTGCGGAGTAATCGCGGCTTTGATTTTTCCTCTGGCAGCAGAGTGTAATCACAGACTGAGGCACCGCAGCGCGGTCGCCTCTCCATCGCCTGCTGACGGCCCTGTGACAGCTAAATACCCAGGTCCATGTACGCCCATTTGTCTCACTCTGATTGGCTGGTGTGGTTAGGCTGCTTAATTCCACATCATGTCTGGGCGGTTTAGCCGACGCTCAACGCTCCCTGTCATGTGGTGGGTAGTGCAGGTATTAGAAACAACAAACAAACACACCATTACAGACCTTAAGTACAAACTGCTACACTTTGAATCGGAAAGTACCAAATTTCCTGTACTGAAGTCTCTTATACGTTGTTCAGACTGTAAGCCCAAATAAGATTTTTTGTCATATCTAGACTGAAAACACATGAAATCTGATTTTTGCAAATCAGAGCCAAACCCAGTGGCAAGGTGGTTTGAAATGCAATTTGAATCCATCTGCATCTACAGTCTAGACGCTCTGCTTGTTCAAATTAGATATTACAATGCCTTTTGCCTCTCTCCACGGATGCTGGGTGCCTGAATGGAGTGTCTTAATGGGCAAGACAGTGTGCTAGATGGCCACAGATCCTGACAAATGTCCTGCGGCGCATTCGAAAATTTACACACCAACTCTCATCATCAAATGTCCCAAGGACGACGTGCTCCCACCAGTCATTCCTTTCCAGATGGTGTCAAACCTCTAGCTGCACAGTAGAGCTCGCCATGACTGTAGCACAGAACATGGTAATGTTCACTGGTCTGTTCCGTCACTGAGTCTGTCGGATGCAGCAGTGTGTGGCACCGCGACTTGACAGCTTAAGTGTTTGAATGGGAGGATCTATCTTGTATCTACATTTTTTCAGTCGTTGTACTTCCGCATTGGAAGGCTGCTTACCAGCGCACGTACTGATGCAGGCGTCATTATCATAGTAAGCCATGCAGGTAGGTTGGTACAGAGCGCTGATGTCTGGACACAATAAATCCAATCTGATCACTTGCAAATGACAGTGTAGACAGTCTGTGTTACAAATCAGATTTGAGAAACAAAACAGATTTGCATGTAGTCTGAATGAGACCTTACATTGTTAGACATAATCCATCTGTGCATTCATTAGAAGGATTTTAACTCTCAAGAGACATGCATTTGGATATTGATTAGGTTTTCTTACTTAGAGCACAGCTCACCTCATTTCAACTTGGTGTTATGGTCTCTTTTCCTTTACTGTGGATGTAGAAATGGGTCTCTTGGTGTCTTGAAGGTCCTTGCAAAACATGAGACAAGAGAGAAGCCCAGGCTTGAAATTTTAGGATAAGGTGCCAAGTTTACTAGGTTTGTCAATTTAAAAGGGATATGAAATATGTCACTGACATGGTATTTTAGCTAAGTATGCTGTGTAGGTCATCCTTGTTTTGGCAGCACCCAACTCGTGTTGCCATAGGAGACACCTCAGAGTGAGGTTTTGTGGTCTATGAAGATAGCTATTAAGATTAATATAAAACATGTCCTGTGTCAGATGTGCAGGAGACATCCATTCATCCAGTATCTGTAACGTTTATTATTGAAACATATGGATATGGTTTTTTAATTTTGTTGTTGTTGTTGTTGTTGTTGTTGTTGTTGTTTTTTTTTGGGGGGGGCATCGCAAAAAGTAGCTGTGCATACAACACTGACACATTTTACCTTTGAAAGTTAAAATGACACTCTCAGTTGCCTCTTTGCATTCTGCAGGCACAAAGCAAAGTTAGCATTGGTAAGACTTTATTTAAAGCATGCATTTATAAGGCATTATAACACATTATGAACATATATGACACATTATGAACACACTCTTATATTGTGTTATAGGTGGTTATAGTCAGGGTTATATAGTTATAGTTAGGGTTCACACTAACTCTGATTATTAACTATGATTGTACAGCACTATGGTCGTATTACAACACATTATACGTATGTTCATAATGAATTATAGATGCATTCTTTAGCAAACGTGCTACCTTAGCACTATTTTAGCTTTTTTTTCTAGCCAATGGATGAATGCAAGACCAGTTCGCAGTTTTGCTCTCAAGCTAGACCCCAAATCACCAGTCTAGGGTTTAATTTATCAGGTGTTTGATGTTGATCAGGTAGCGTAGAATGGGTTAGGGTTAGTGACAGTGACAGGACTGAATTTTACTGAGGAGGAAAAAAACAAAACTACCAACTGCTGCTGAAAAGATGGTAATGGGAGTAAAAAGAGCAAAATAAAACAGCAAGGTACATGCAGTAAAATGAAAATAAAGTAAAAGATGCAAAGTCTCTTCAAGACCAGAGAGAAACTGTAGTGCCAGTAATAATTCTCTGACAATTCTCTACCTCGCTCAAATTGTGGAGCTGGTGAGGAGCTGTTTTCACCTCATTAAAAAAAGAACAACACGTCAACCCCCTCAGTCCAACTAACGACAGACTGCTGTTAACACCACAAGAATTTTTTCCCACATCTTTACATAAGGTTTTGTCAATCTGTATGTCAGTGGCTCAGTATCCACAATGTCTTGATGAGTACAACTTATCTGTCTGCGCAGGGCAAATTTGAGTCCACAATTAACCTAAAATTACAGTGCAGGCTTCTGCAATTTGTCCGTGTTTAGCCTTCCCACTCTTCTTTAAGCTTGAGCCCAAATCCTCGGGGAGACACCCCAACAGAGACGAGCCTCTTGGCACTAACTTTCTGGTTTGTGTGCCTTGACAACTGGGTAGCTCCCAGACATTTGGCCCTTGTGGCTCCAAGGCTTCCAGGTTCGTGTGAGGATCCAGCAAAGGAGCAAAACCGCCCCACCCTCAGTCTTTCAAACTAAAAAGAGCGGATTATGCTTCTGAGACAGCAGAGGGTAGAAGGAAATAAATAGATAGAATTACTCCTGAGCTATACATTGTGCATGCTGGCCACCGTGCCATAGATGTAGAGGCTCGACAGAGGTTTCGTCTCGCTGGTTAGTCACGGCCTGACTCACCTTGCTGACAGGGAAATCATGAAGCAGCTTGACCGCTGATGCAGTCAGGTTGGCTGGATGGCTGGCAGCACCACTGCACATGAAGGCTGCAAAGTCAGTGCTTCTGACATGTAATCCTTCCTCTAAATTGATCTGGATGTTCAAAAATGAGACGAAAAGTCTGGGAAAACATGAATTCAATGTACTGCATCTCTTGAGTTATGCCACGACAAGTCATTAGCTGTTAGATCTGTGGGCGAGTTGTGAGTCATATCTTCCATAAGTAGCCAAAGGTATGTGGCTTTGTTATGAAAAGGCTAGTAATTTGCTGCAGTTAGCTTTTTCATTGTGTAGCCTAATATTTGGAGACCGTGAACAGAGCAGCAATGTTTGAGGTAGCAGCTTGATGACACATTGTTGTAAAGAGTGCCAGCGTGGCAAAAGCTTCGGAGGAAAGATTTTCATATTTCACTGATCCACTTTCCCCACAGTGGTGCACCTCTATTACTCACCACACTTCAGAACCTATTTCCCCCCCTGAAGGAAAATTGGATGCATCCATTCACTAACTCCCCAATTATTGTGTTTTGTGTTTGGCATGTCAACAGTTTGATTCACTCTGTGCTCCTCCGCACGCCACCCACAGTTACAAAACCATGTCTGTGTTCTCGTCCATGTTGCATTGTTTTTGCTTGGTTTAATAATAGGACCTGCACACTGTGATAAATAGACAAACTCTTTACTAGAATTTGGCAACATTTTGGTCCATAGTGGATCTTCTTCAGGTCAGTCTAATTTTTGTTGCTTCCCAATGAGAAAGGCGCATTGTCATCTTATCTGTACTCTCTTATCAAAGATCATAAAATCAGTAATAATGTCTTACGGCTTTCACCCAAGGCCATCTAATTGTATTTCATTTATTTCGGCTGTTGCTTATGATTTGGTTCTCTGTTGGCTATCATATATTATCTTCCCATTCCTTTTGCTTAGTTTATTTTGTACCATTAGAGTTCCTTTTCCCCCATGGTTGAGGTTAGGAAAAAATTACAGTGACGGGTTGTAACACTCAGAACATTTCACACGATGAGTACGAACAAGGCACAGGCCATGTAAATCGATTGTGAGCCAAGCATGTCCCTGATCCAGAATGGGGCTGACTGGTGCGTGTATTGTCAGACCAACAAGGTGTCGGAGCAATGAGTTTGGTGTTGTCGGAATAACGGGCTGTCAGACCAATGGTGCATTTGTCGGACAATTGAGTGGTTGGAATAATGGGTTATCGGAAAAAAGGACGTGGCACCGTTCGGTACATACACTCACTGTGCACACATCTTCACTGAGATGTAATTAAGCCCTCCAGATGAGGCTATTGCACTAGATGGGTATGCCTTATTCAGAGCAGACAGGACACAAGACACCGGTTGGCAGAGAAGAGGAGGGCTATGTGTCTGTATAAATGATGCTTGGTGCTCAGGTGCAGTCAAAGTAGAAGGACTTGGTTCACCAGATGTCGAGTTTCTGACGCTGAGATGTTGGCCATTTTACCTGCCCAAAAAAATCATCAGTGTTTATATAATTGCAATTTACGTTCCCACGGATGCTAATTCAAAAAATTCATTGCACAAACTGTGTGACATCAGCAGAAGCATCATGTCCCTCTTATGTAGAAGCATGAAATGATCTTAATTAGAATTTTGTTCTTGCACTGCAAAAATTACAATAAATTTTCTCTGAAATCAGACAGCAATCCCTGAAGATGCTTGAGATGGCCACAAGTCAAAGGAGTATTAGGTACTCTGGACCAGAGTCCTGCATGTCTGAATTTCAAGTCCCTGCCTGTCACCAGCGCATTTGGCCTATAAAGTTTTGACCATACCCGCCAAAATAAGATCTGCAGTCTAACCTGAGACCTGCATGTTATAAAATGTTTTTAAAAAAGCGACTCTCATGAAAAAAATTGCCCTGGGTTTTATCATTTAGCCCTCTGCTCTGAATTGTCTCTCCTGCTATCCTGCTTTTAATTACATCTCTGTAACAGATGTACTTACCTGGCTGTCCATCAGCGCAGCACATCGCATCGCACCGCACCGCACCGCACCGCACCGCAGACAAACAAGGAAACACACTTAAAGCTGTTTCAGTTTAAGAGTTGTCCACTTGTCTCGAATTTAAGTCAGTCTACCACACAGATGCCTCTAAAGAGTTTCGCCTTCACCTCATCTGCCCCTTCAGTTTTGGTTGACTGGCAGATGCTGAACCAGACAAAGTTGCTGCACAGGTGCGATGATGGTGCAGTGTTCACGGCCTCATGGATGACAGAATTAAAACATTAGGTTGAACTATTATTCTTACTTTCTTTTTAAAATGCAAATAATTCTTTTTTTATTATCCTACACCTGCGATCAAACCTGCATGTGCTGAACCGAACCCAGGGAAAAAAAAGACAAAAACAACCACCTGCAAATCAACATTTTGGAGAGTCACCCATCAGGCACCCGGCCTGATGCAGGATTTCACTCTAGACATAGTAGGCGTGCCTTTAAGATAGTGATGTAAATGCAAATGAAGTGCATCCTATCCTATCATCAGTTGATATTGTAGAACTCTTTCTGTCTACACAACTTGATCATACCTTTAAGTTTATTTGTTACATTTTGTAACATTCTCTGCAGTTTTTCTGTCTATTTTTTGACCTCTTCCATAGGAAAACAGTGCTCGAGTCCACTTGTGTTTTATTCCTTTTCCTAGCTCTTTCCCACCCCTGTTGAGTCATATGAACACAGTATGTTCTTTATGTGTTGTCAAAGTACAGTGGCTCAGAAGCTCTTTTCAGTGCTGTTGCTTCTAATATTAGCGTTCGAGGGATTTTGGCTTATTATCCTGAACTAAGTTGCTCTGATGAGGACTGCAAATGCCAGACAGGCTTCTGTACGTGTTTAGAGTTTCATTTTTTGAGCTTCTTCTGAAAGACTCAGTCCTTCACGAGCTGACAAAACCTTTTCGTCACAGCTGTCACATTGTAGCCCACATAGGCCATATTCTAATTGTGCATGTACTGCAGCAAAGACTACACGGTCTCAAATTAAACTTTACCTATTTGTATGTGCCAAATTGTTACAGACAATGTGGACTGTTGAAGTAAAAGGCTGCTGTACAGAAATAGATGATTGTGCCTTTAAGAATGAATTTTTATGTTTTTCCTTTTTTCCTCCTGAGGTAAGACTTACTGGTAGTGATGTTTTTGCAGCTTTGTTTGGTTAAGTTTAGTATTTCCCCTATTATCCCAGGCGCTCTCACATTCATTGTTCTTTTCAAACAGGACTTTCTTGACCCTTCACATGTTCTTGGCTTTTTATTATGGGAATATAGCTTTGCATACATTTTTTTTTGTTTGACTTTAGTATACTGTCTTTACTGTCTTGATCATTGAATATTACAACCTATGTCATTATCATCTACTTTGTACTTACAAATTTGATAGAATAGGCTTTAAGTCTCCATGAGGAACTTTTAACTGGTTATGAAGCAGTCAAAATTTAATTCTGACGCCTCACAACTTACCTGCAGTACATCGGCAAATGAGAACATCGGCAAGGGAGAGTGGAGATTACTATCTTTTCTTTTAAGATGCCTTTGTCTGGTCAGCTCAGTCAGTGGAAACACTTTGCAGCACACAGACTGGAAGAGACAATTTGTTGTTAATGAGCATGTTCGATCTGCTCTTCTCTTTTTTACTATCTTTGGCTGGAAGCAGAAGGACATTTTGCTTTAGACAATTTAATATTTTGTGTTTATGGCTGAACTGGTGTTGAGCAAATACACAACAGTTTTCTTTCACTCTCTTCCAACAAAACAAATGCTTGCGCTAGACAAGATCTGTTGACTGTAGCATTGTCCACACACAATGCTACAGTCAACAAAAAAAGAAACTTGGGAGAGGTTTTTTAAAAAAAAAGTTCAACATATTTCAGAGCTAATGAAATTCATTAAGTTTCAATTTTTTGTCATGATTAGGATGGGACAAAATTGTAGCTCATTACTTAAAGCTGCAGTTGGTAACTTTTGCTAACCAGCAAATGTTAGCTGGGGCATGAGACTCGTTGGGAAACAACTCCACTGCAGCCTTCCCGCCCTCTTTTTGCTCTGGTGCGCGTTTTATACTGTTCGTTGTTGTTCTCTCCTCTAAAGTCCAGTTTGAACCAAGACGAAATGGTCGCGGGGAAAGTTGCAGCAGAGTAAACTGGTCCGTCTCAGCTTGAGCTTGAGGCGACTGACGGTGCAGGCTCTGTTGTTGGCAGAGGCGACACAGAGCATAAGGCATGAACAGCTGATCAGCTCAAACTGACTGACCAATAAGGGAAGAGCATCACTAATTGAGAAAGTCAAATGAGAGTGATAGGAGTTTTACCAATCCAGAATACAGAGGCATGATGGGAAAACACAGCGATCTCGCAATACTTTCAGATCCCTTCCCTTACTAATAGCTGGCTGTGGGTATAATAACATTTTTTTCCATACAGAAGACAAAAAAGTTAGTGATGTTTACCCCAAAGTTACGAACTGCACCTTTATGGTGTATGTGAACGAGTTACATCAGTACCACACACAGTAAGTGCAACAACAATCCTGTTAAAACCATTGAAATTCATAGGAAGAAAAATCAGTCTTGTTCACAGTGAATCCATTATTTTAAGGGGTCACAAGCCAATGAGGCAGGGACTTAGAGGTTTGAATGGCGTTTGAATGATGACTGAAATGAAGAAAAACATAAAGGGTGAGAGAGGTCAGAATTAAAGTTCAAATGACTTCATTCAGAGACAGAACTCAGCTAACTGGCTTACATGTATAAAAGAGAAAAAACTGCAGAGGAACACTGCAGCTCCTATCCAAATGGCACAGAGATGAAACTGATAAATCCTCACACAATTCGTCACAATGAGAAGACCAGTCTCTGCTCTGAAAACGTGACAACTGCTCCTCCGTTAACACTCTCCTTTAATAAGCCCCCCCCCCCAGTTAACACTAACAACAGCTTTGGATGACAAACTAAGTGTTTGAGACAGATGAAGGAAAACTACGATAGGGGTGAAAAAATAGAAAACACACCCCTCAAAGGGACCCCAGTGGACTAATGTGTTCCTGCTTTGATATGTCTTACCCACGATGGGAGAGAGACAGAGAGACCCCACAATTGGAGGGAAAATGTTTTTCCCAGAAGTGAGACATGTGGAGCACTCTGCTGGAACAGCTGCTGGAAGCATCAGGAGTTGTGGATGCTTGTAGGGCTGCTTTGCAGTGTTGTCCCCCAGGTACCCTCAAACCCCCCCCAGTGTGCAGCAGTTTAAATCCAGTCCAACATGTCTACTTTGCTCTCCTCCTCTTTCAGCTTTCTTTCTCACTCAATAATTTGTCATTCTCATATTTTGCCAGTTATTCTCCTATAGCTCCTTTCCAGCGTCCTACACCCCTCCTTAAAGTACTTTGCCCTCCTCCTTCACTCTCTCTACCTTTAACTCAAATCCATCCACCCACCTCCCTCATCTCTCTCTCAACCATAACTCCTCCTATATACGTTCCCCGTCTCCCCTCTCCACAGGGGTGAGGAGGCAGCCAGGGAAGCTTAATGCATCTACCATGACAGGACTTGGATCAGGATGTCTGGCTGTTAGCAATGACTTTTTCATGGCTGGTGTTTAGTGTTGTCTGGGGACAACAGGACACATTTAGCTAAAAGTCATATTTGTCACACTGACGAATGATGCCGGGGAGACGGATGGAAGTGGGATGGGGAGAGTGTGAGAGAGAAATGGTTGAAGAGATCGAGAGCTCCTCATGATATTCATTTGTTTCCTCAAGGACCAGTCATTTCCAGAATGAATTTATAAGTCAAGGTGACTGAGTTACTAAAAACAGAACCAATGAATTAGATTTTTATTACTTTAGATTGCCAACATCAGTCAGTTTCACACTTGCAAACAGTCCCCACATGTCTAAAGTCCAATACAAACTTCTGAGTGTTTTTTCCTGAGCCTGATAAAATGTAATAACACTGTCGTCATAAACCTTATCCGTGAATAATATTCCAGTCATATTTCTCAATAAATTTATTTAAAAAATAAATCTTTTCTGTTCAGACTCTCTTGTCTGGAAGGTGCCGTTATTTTATTTATTAAGCCAGTCTAGCAGTCTCTCTCTTCTTCCACCCAATATTAAGCTAAGCCAGTGTTGTGCCTGAATGTGCCATTGATCGTGCCCATATGCAGCTGCTGAACATGACAGTGGCTATGTTAAGTCTCAAGGGAGTTAACGACGCTCCCGTGATAGTAAACATCACCTTGGCAACGCTGGGCCTACAGCGTGTCACCCGGTTGCACTTGTTGTTCACTGTTTTACGTCACCAGCAAGGCCGTGCAGGAAAGTCAGTGAAGGCAAATCAGATGCAGATACCAGGACTTAAACTGAATATCTATAGGAGTTTTATTAAAGAGTTTTATTAAACAATTAAACAAGTAAATGTATTTTATGTTTTTGAACTGGTGCATAATTTTTTCACTCATACAAGCTAAATAAAGTGTTGTATCTGCTGTATACCTTTGCTGCAGCTCTTTTTTTACTTTGTACATTATGACACTGATAACATCTTGCTTAAATGGTAAAACATGTAGTCACGTTGCTGTTTCTTGGCTTTGAAAAGTAGGGAGGCTTTGGCAAAGATTGGGAATTTGGAATGGATGGACAGGAGGAGATTCTGTTTAAAAATAATAGCATGGAGCAGCTTGCTGAACTTGAAATGATTTATTTTCATCTGTATAAACTGAACTTTGAGCTATACAAGTGTGAACTTAAAGTGAACTTTAAGTGTGAAGCTAAGCTAGGCATACTATGGCTTAAGTTTGGCTTTCATTTAATATTTAATGGTTGGATATTAAAATGATATTGATTTTCTCAAATAACTTTTGCAAAAAAGATCGTATCTGTGTTTCCCAAATGTAAGACTCAATCTTAAAGTGCTGAATTAGCAAAATGTTCATCTAACTGTATAATAGTAAAAGGGTCAGCTACTTTTGGGTCTTGGGACTCAAGTGCTATTTGCACATAAGCCTTTGTGAGGAGGTAAAAAAAAAAAAAAAAGTTTTATTCAGAAAAAACAGCAATCCAGTAACTTTTATGTCTTAATTCTGTCTTCTTCACCATAAAACACGATGACACTCAATGCTGTAGCTAATAAATACTCTAATTTCCATTTAAAACATCTTTTCTCTGCTCCAAAAGGTCCTTGTAATATTATAAAATTAGAGTTAATAACACTTGCCAAGTGAATTTATTGTGGTTTGGATGTATAAAGAAATTTCGGCTGCAAAATACAACAAAAGTGTTCTTTTGGGACTTGGACAAATTGCTCTGTTGAACTGCTTTACCCATGGGTTAATTCAGGAAGCTTGAAAATGTGCTTCGATGGTAACGGTCAAGTGTTCAGTCTTCTTAAAGAGCAATTTTTATATTTTCCCTGTGCTGTAAAAGAAATATTTGAAATTCAGCCGTCATGGCCCATTGACATGATCATTCTGTCCATGTCTGTCTGACTGCTGGCAAAGATTTGTGGAATTCTTCTTCCTGGAGATGAAATTTACCTCAGCGAGGCAGTTTGGGGTCAAAGAAGAAGAAACTCTTTACTCCATGCTTATGTTTATTTATTTTTTGCCTAGAATCTTATCTATGGCCACATAAAATATCACTTTATTTAGTTTAACTTCCAAATACATAACAATAAACAATGTTCTTGCTTGTTGCCAATCATTACTGTTTACATTCCTGTTATTTCTGCCTTTCTGAGCTTCATGAGCTCTTGCTGTTGCAGAAGTTTTAGACAATATGTATTCAACCACTTATAGTGTAATAAAACATTCCATAGTTAAAAAGACAGACAATAATGACAGTTGATCTAATAACACAAAGGTTTTTTTACTAAATTCGTGAGACTTTGCTTGAAGATCCAAACTACAATTCTAGAACAACGCCTTAAAAAAGACCAACAGATGTCAAGAAACGGTAAAACAAAGTTCTTTCTGATCAGACCAAATGTCACAAGCCACCACTGTAGTACAATAAAATTAACATTAACATCATAATTTTACTGTACTGTACTTACGGAACTGTGTTTCACATGAGTTTCTGCAGCTAAATTTAATTAATGCCCTCTTTTATGTGACATTTGATAACAGAGTAAACGCTGATGTAATCTCTTAACATATCAACGTTTTTGGACTAAGACTTTGTGGTGACATGAGGCTGAAGGCATCAGGTTGGGAGGCTGGTGTTGATTTTTTGCTTTTACAGGGTTTTGATAAATCAAACAGGACCCTGTGGAAAGTTACATCAGTTCACGGGACACTTTGGATATCAAATTACATCGCACCTAGTAAACCTGCCAGTTGGTTGCCACCAAAAAAACCCTTCCTACCTTCACCCAATAATATGCAGCCTGTTTGCCAAAAGCCACTCTGGAAATGTATACTTCAAATATCAAAAGATCAGATTGCGCTATTGTCTGGAAGGCCTGTGGATATTGTGTTGCACCGTTTGTCAAAATAAGCTTCTTTTATAGATTTTGTTGAATTATTTTGGCTCCCTTTGACAGTATAAGTCAAAGCTCAGAAAGGGAATTTGATATGAACTGTATACACCCTGTGTTACAGCAATAACACATGGCCAAAGCTATGAAGATGTCATGTCAGGTAGAGCTGACACATAAAGTTTAAAATAAAACGTTGTGCAGCTCTGGTTGTACTACGCATCTGGTTTTAAGAGTGTGACATCACTTTCTTAGTCAGGTGGAGTCTTGGAGCTCTGGGATATAGACATCAAATACAATAAAATACAAGTATGCACATAGACGGTGTCACTCCAAGGTCATGAAATACTGACGCTTCGTTACGCCACTTGGCATCTTATACAGATACACAGGGTACCATTTAGTGTCTGTGAACCCATCTGCATCAATATTACATGCAAATAGCAGCTGCTCCATCGAACAGAATAGAAAGAGCATGAAAGTTCGTAGAGGAGCCAGGGTTCTAACCCATTTGAGATGCAGGCAAGAATCCTACTGTCTTTAACCTAATGCTTATACTGCATTTTCCTAAACCTAACCAAACCTTTTACTTAACCTTAGTGTTTCGTAACTTATATGTGACAAAACTGCCACCATGCCCAACGTAAACCACGTGTTGATGCATCACACACAGATGCTAAAGGACACATGTACGCCTGAATGAGATGCTGATTGGTGGGCATGGGTGTATAGGTGAGCACTATCGCATGTTGGCCTTTTACTTAAAATGTAGCTGTAATAAGACAATGGGGGGAATAGGTGCCCTCTCGGGTTCCCTTCCTGTGGATAAAACAAGGTAAAGTGCTCTCTAGGTGGCTCCCCCAGTAGACAAAATATGGTGAAGTGCCCTCTCGAGTGCCCCTCCTATGGACAAAACATATATGTATAGTGCCTTCTCTGGTGCCCATCCAGTGGACAAAATATGGTGAAGTGCCATCTAGGTAAAACAAAAGGTTAAATAGTCATTAGTGCATCATATGTTTTATTACAGAGGTGTAGTCGTCAAACACATAAGAAAAAATGTTCTTAAACAGAGTTTCAAACTGTTTCACTCTAACTGTATGACAACTTTTTGTGTGCTGGTGCCCCACTGCAAACAACAGGTGCCCTTTTTACTATTTATGCCCCTGCCCCTCAAACTTCTGAGTATCCCAGTGTGCCTCCATACTGCTCATCCAAAGTAATCAAAGTGTCCTGATGCCTAAACGTGCCACGTTGTCTTAAAAAATGTCACCGATGCCATGTTTTTAGCCTCACTCGTCACTGTAGCCTGTAGCTCCTGAGATGGGAACCTTGTTCACAGACACTGGCGTGCACATTCTGAAGCTCATGCGGCCAGTGCAAAGCAAGACCAAGGACAGCAGCAGAGACCAGGGCATCGAACTTATCCAGATTTGTCCTTCGTTGATCTTGAAGATACTGTGAGCTCTCAATGGTCTGCCTCATGCTACAGTGAACAGTAAGAAGAAAGCAGAAAGCAGTTTAGGTTGATTTGTCACTGAAATTTGAACAAACACATATATACATAAAAAAAAAAACACAGCCAAACCATCTTACATATTGTACTATTGCACCTTCTCTTTCGTGTGATCACATTCAGTTGCCTGTCTGCTGGGCAAAAACACACACATGATGAAAGTAGGTAAACCTAAGTTAAAATAAATTGTATAGAGTGAAAAATACTAATAACATTTAAAAATTTCTCTGGGTAACAAATTCACATTCAGCAGGTACATTTATGATATAATGCCATGACCAACGCTTCAAACATTTGTCTGTCTGTCTGTCCTAGACATAAAGGGTCTGCATGTGTTACAATTAATACATCATGTGCCTGTCTGCCAGCCTTCTGTTGACTGGCTGAGGTGCATAATCCCTCACTTTCCATTCAGTCAAGCATGTTTTGGTCTAACATCTTGACAAGTCCTTGGGCATTTGCACCAAATACAACCTGAGCTGCACAACTCTGTAACTGTCAGTGTCAAAAGAGCATACACAAGAAGACGTGAATACAACATTTTTATTGGCGTACAAGCAACCGAAATGTAATAGTGTGACTGACTCCATAAGTCTGTCGGTGTGGACGAAGAACTGTGCAAATATCCTGACGTGCCAAAACCCCAGTATAGCAGTGCAGGCATGTGTAGTCTTTGGACAATCTTTGATAACAATCTGAAACGTATCCCCCGCTTCCATGTGCAAAATAACGTACCCACAGCAGACTCAGCTTACTGGTGCATTTTATGAGCGAGGCGAGCTTTTATTTCAAGTTGCGTGAAATCAAATCTATGGGAGTACGAGCACATCTGTCTCTGAATTATTGAGCAAATATTTTGAAATAAAACATCTTTTGCGCTGTCAAACATGGTATGTCAAACTGGGCACTGGCTTGAGACGGGTGTCTGAGTGTGAAACTGAATGGGAAGAATCAGCAGCAAGCTTGAAGGTGCTGACTATGCACCAGCCATTCAATCAGTTTGAATTTAGCTGAACATGGGCAGTTTAAATTTGCTTTACGGTTGATCTATGATCACAGGAAGCTGTGTCATGCCCAATAGTGACTTTGCTTTTATGATACTGAAGGTCCTCTTACAGCAAATTCCGAGAGAAGTCTGTTAACAGCCCCCTCCTGTATTTACAAGTGAGAGTAAATGTATGTCAGCCCTTCCCATAGGGATTAAAAGTAGATTACTGTAAATAGATAGTGACCCCATAAAGCTGTTCCTGTGCCATGTTTCAGTCTGCTTCCTCCTTCTCTCTGCAGAAAGACGAATGTAAATCTATAGGACCAGAGAGAGGAAGGGGGAGCACAAGGGTCCAATGTAAATCAATAGGCTCAGTAGACTTCCACTCCACTTGCATAAGCATGTACTGTGTAAATCAAAGTCCACACTTTTTTAGGTTTATATAAGATAAGACTCTACTTCTTGAAATTTGACAAACTTTAAAATGATGCATGACAACCTGTGATTACAACAGTTTGGATACACTTCCATCATAGCATATGTAAATCTAACTTTCACATGACTAAAGTTTTTTGAAAATGTGAGCTGGAGCAAAAACAGAGAGGGGAAGTTGCAGCAGAGTTGCTTCCATAAGAGTGTCGTGCTACAGCTAGCTTGATTTTGCCTACAGCTTTTAGGTGAACAGAAATTAGGAGCTTTAAGACAAGAACAGCAAGGTGAAGATACTGTCTCATATCCCTTACAAGATCTTTTGATCTGCTACTCCTATTACCATGTGTTTGTGGCTCAGTTTTGGATGAGCTGAAAGCCCAGTTCTAATAGCTTCTGCTACAATCCAATTTAACCACTGAGTAAAAACTAGCAGTCAGCTGCTGCTGGTTCAGGTAAATGCTGAGAACTGTACATGATCCGAGGTTCCTTCATTTGACAAAAGGGACAGCAAAGAAAATCTTGGAAATGACCTTCAAGAAGTCACTCAAACACAACATTTTGACTTATTAGAGTCAGCTTCAAACAGTATTTTGCTTTCAGAAGGTCAGAGACTTTAAAGATAAGTGCAAAGAAACTATAAATCATTCACTTTCAATGAGATGCTCTCAAAACTGTTGACAGGAGCTCAGACAAGGCTTGATTTGGATCAACAATGTTTGCTATTAAATAAGTTGCTTATAAGTAAGGTAAAATGTGTGACTTAGGCATGTCTCTATGCATATATGAAAGTATATCAGCACAAGTAAGGACATTTTTCAAGATAATCTTGGCACCAACATTTCTCTGAATTTTTATTTCTATAGAAGTTATTTTCAATATGCATGATGGAAGTGCACAAAATAAACCATTACTGGTAGCCTGTTTTGTAAATGAAATTCACTCTGGCTCTCCACGTCAAATGATTCATGCTTGTATATACAGATTACATGCTCCCCTCGACTCTTTGCATACAACAAACAAAAGGCACTTTCACACAGAAGGGAGGAGGACCTTGTTCCTTCCAAACCTCCTCTAATTTCCAGCAGCATTTTCACTCTGTGTGAGTAATAGATAGGTAACAAATGGGCACACTAGCCACAGGTTCTCAGGAAGGTCAAATTGGCCGTGCAACCAACATATTTAAGTTGTTCCGTGGACGCCTGAGCACACGTGTGCTGGAGATTCAAGTAAACACCTTCCACCACAAGTGTTTATGTAGCAGCGAGATTCACTGAAGGACACCTACACAGGTCTGCTGTTCTCTGTAATGATTCAACTTGGGGGGAAAGTTTGCTTGGACACGCCAAATATTTGTTTATCGGGCTTTACCTACCACTAAGCTCTTAAAATATGCAGTAATTGATACTATAGCACAGGAGGTCTTAAACCTTTGTTGATATAAAGGGTTCTCAAATAGATGTGTATTAAATCATGAGTTAGCTGTTAGTGTGGGTACAAATTTTAAAAAAGACTATTTACAGTTAATTAGAATAGCTATAGATTACATGTAGTACATATGGTTCTAAATATGTATGTAAATATGTAGGCTATAGCATAGAGAAACTTTGTGGGTATACCTGAAGTGACAAGATCTCTAGCAAAAACAGCACCCAAAGCTGCCTCTTAATAAAAGTAGATGCAAAGCTTACAGAACTTTTGCGAGCTCTAGCCAAGGAGCAAATACAGGATATTGCCACAACAGAGTGTAACCATAGCACAGGAACAAAAAAAAGTCATCAAAATGTTGTCCATCACACAGGATTCAGTTAAAGTCAGTTAACCTGAAATACCACTGACAAACGTGATGGTGATACAACAAGGGGACCAGGTTTCTGACATGAAAACCAGGGACATTAGCAGTTCATCGTACAAAAATCATTAAATATTATCATTTTGAAATAAAAAGTGGGGACAGTTATAGTTTCATGTATTTAAACAGCTTGCAAAGGATGCAGCTGACCCTCTTATCATCTGGGTAACGGGCATATAAATGTGTTTTTTTAATGTCATTAAAATGACATTTCTGCTTAATCTGGTAACGGGTCCTCTCCTTTTCATCACCATTCTCTTAATTTACCTTTTCACCTCACATGCAAACTCTCCTCTCTTGACTTGTTTCCTCCATCAACTTTTCATACTCTTTAATCTCCTGCTTCTTTCCTCCTGTCTCCTTCACTCTTCTTTCTATCAGTAATCCTCCTCTCGTAAAACAGAGCCATGTCATAAAATACTGTAATGTTCTCACAAGGTAATCTTTATAATAAACTGTTACAGCCGCACCAACGACAGTACATGTTACTGTCAGTCAAACAGGTCTTCATTACGCTCCAACTCTGACATATTTCCTCTTCTGCCCTCATAAATAATGTTGATTTGCTTTTTCTTCTACTGTCTATGGAGTAAATGAGCGAAAACACACACAGCACCACTTGGCCCACATTGTGGTGGAAGGTGGTACCGCATTAGTCTGCACGCAGCCAGAATTACAGCTGCAGCATCTATTTCACCTTGTGTTTTTTAAATCCACACTTGAAACCAGGGTGAATTTTTGAGGACAGGTCACACAAAATGGGGACTGTCGTGGTAAATCAGGGACATCTGGTCACCTTATGACACAAAGAAGGAAAGATTACATAGTCTCAGTTTAAAATGCCATGATTTTCACTAAATGATGATAGCAAATATTGTGCAACACATTCACCCCATTATGCAATTTTGCTGTCTTTAGGTGAAATACAGGGATTGTAAATTCTAGCAAGGTTTGGACTGTTTTTCAGGTAAATGGACTGCATTTTCATACATTCACGTATACATCTGTACACTAATGCCAAATGTGTTCATAAAGTGCTAACCTGCTACTCAGAAACATTCACACACACTTACTCACTGACGTAGCAGACATTGGCTATTAAGGGCTCAGTATATTGCCCAAGGACACTTTGACAAGCATGCTAGAGGCAGGAATCAAACCACTGACCTTATGATAAGTGGACGACCCACTCAACCTTCTGAAATCTCCCATCTGACTGCATCTCTGACTCCATATATGGTTTCAGAATTTTTTCCTGTGAAAGTTCTTCGAACCAAGCAGCTATTATCAGACCTGTTACAACTACTTTTATTTTATTTTTCAGTTGCTTGCATCTGTAAAGAAAACATGAAAGTGTTCTGACATTCACTTAAAGATCAATGACCCCACCATGAACTTCATCAGGGGTTTAAACTGAAAATGTAAGTGCCCCATGACTGTTTAACCTTCGTCCCAGAGATTTTTTCCATTCTTACTGGAATATCATACAGCAACAAACCATTACAAAAAATTAAATAAAAAACAAAATTTACAAAAAAAAAAAAAGATATTATAGAATCTTCAGTACACAACTATCAGCACTGAGCGGGCTTCTTGCCTGAGCATCCTCGTTTAACCCTACTAATGACGGCATTCAGGGAACTTTTGTCCTAGTAGCTTTGTATTTTTGGCAATTTGTGATCACTGGGGAACCTTTTCGCAATATGCAGAAGGAAAAAAAATCTATTTATTGCAGTGTTATCAGGCTAATTAATATCCCTTTGGAATATAACTACTGTCATGTGTTTTACAAGCTTGCCTAATCATCCAGATGGAGCTTTCAGATTTAATTAAGTGGCTAAAATGTGAAATGTTTGGCTTCTCTGCATAATAGCAAGCTTAGAGTAGGTATGTTCAGAAAGTTGGATTGTGGGTATTATGTTCCCATGACTGTTGAAGGGAAATTTTCCAACTCCTCTTCTTCATGACGCGTTCGGTGCTGTGGTTTCGGGGTCCATGACGCAAACTTATACAGGTTGCAAACTTAAATCCCCAACGTCTCTGTGCTCCATGGAGACGTTTTCCTCCACTTCACCTCTGAAAACTAGACAGAGTTATTTGGAACGTGTTGTGAAAGCTGATGAGTTTACATACAAGCCGTAATGTTTACTTCGACATAATTCCCCTAGCCGTCTAAAGTCTTGTGTTGTTGGCAAACTGCACCAACGAATTAGCTTTGACGGATCTAGGAACACTGCCTCCCTGCATTTCTGTGTTTCTTCTCAGCAGAGACAGTATACAGTATGTGTGTGTGTGTGAGGAAAAGAGTGAGAGAACGAAAGAGAGAGCAAGAGAAGACTAGCTCTCAGAGGTGCTAAGCTTGTTGGGTATGAACCCAGGTTGTCCATCATGACTGGAATGAATATAGAAGTGGTCACTCCTGACAGCTCTACAGTCGTAGATTTTCCAGTCTATTTGAGATGAAGAGGGATCAGAGGGGGTGTCAGCCAGCTCCGCAGCTAATGGTGGCAAAAAAACAGAGTTATCGGCACTGAAAGACTCATCCATCTTCTCGCCACTCCAGTGGCAAAAAGCAAACACGCTGAACAAGACGTCCATACAGCATCCAGCTCTCACACTCTTGGCCAAACACACCTAGCAGAGATAACAAGACGCTTAAGAGGCTGAGGAGGGCTGGGAGTTACCCACTGGGTTCAAATGTAAATAAATCCTGCTTGTTCAATACAAATAGCTGTGAGCAGAGATTCACAAGCCAGATTTGGTAATATTAGGTGTCATTTTAAGCTTCAAATAAACAGATTTTTTTTTTCTCAAACATGCACCACATTGCGCTTTATGTGATGAAAGTATTCTTTCAAGCAAATCCCATCAATGTAATTTGATTCATGTTTGTATGAAACCCAGATATCATGCATATTGCTCAGACTAAAAAACAAAGTCGACTAGTGAAGTCTTGGACTCTGTTGTTGTTGTTGTTGTTGTTGTTTGCATCTTTCAGCAGTGCTTTCCAGCCTTCTTGGCATGGACATGAAAATCATTTGTCTTATAGAGTAAATTATTTCATTTAAAGAATTTTTTTAAAGCCTGAAGAGGTCAACATTTATTGGAAAAATTTGAGGAAACTCAGACAAACCTAAAATAAGCCATTTTTGTTGTTGTTGTTGTTGTTGTTATTTAATCATTTTGTGGCCCCTAAAATTTTTACCCTTTGGGGCATCTGTATTTGCAGACTGGAAACTATTCTCCATTCCACACATTTACTCACTGTAAATATGTGGAAGTAAAAATAAATCGCAACAATAATCCAATATTTTGGACCGCATTATGAAGTAATATGCCATTGTCACAGGGACATTCGGCTGCTTCCTAAAACCTCTTCACTTTTACTCAAGTTTATACAATTTGTAACTTTTTGACATAAAATGACTACAAACTTATACATTTTCTGAGTTGTGTTCTAACATCAGCCCACATGTTTCCAACAATGTTCAAAACCCAGAATTTTCTGTAATCTTTCTCTGTAATCTACATTTTATTTTGTCATCTGTTGCTCTCCTGTTAGGTGAAAACCCATGATCGAGTGAGAACAGGGTGTGCAAACTCGACTAAACATAATATGAATTAACTTTAATACATGACCTCATCTGTTAATATTTCTGCTTTACCCAGTCAGATAGATTTTCTTTTCTTTTTTTTTTTTTTTTTTTTTTTTTTAAAAATAAAAAAAATCCCATGGTCCCATTT
>JAQLOL010000014.1:17451961-17479633 GCA_029783665.1 Naso thynnoides | reverse complement strand
TAACAAACTTTAACAATCTGGGTAATAAAACAAAATTTAAAAAAAGAAAAAATCGCCCTCAAGATTCCATGCATGGAGAGATGATCTAAAAGTAGACAGATGTTACAGACCATCAATATAGCACTGAAATTGATACAATATAAACGGATGTTCAGAAGCTATTTAACACCTATAAAACTTCTTGAGCATAACCCTAATATCCCTGAGAACTGCACCAAATGCAATGATGATGTTGGCACTTAGCTGCACTGTGTGGGAACGCCAAAAAAATGTCGTCTGGAAAGACGTTATTAACTTGATCTCTATAGTTGAGATCCCTTGACACAAAGCTCTACGCTGATCAGTTCACACCAAGCTGCAAAGCAGTGCCCCTGATCAATTTGTGCCTTCGTTAAGCTAGAAGAGTGATCGCATTGACGTGGAAAAGTATAGATGGCCCTTCGTCTCCAATTTGGTTGAGGGAAATGGCGTCCCGTCTTCCTCTGGAGAAGTTTACTTTTGTGGTCTGAGGGAAATTAAATATATTTAGAGAAATATGGGGCAATTTTATGCAATTCCTGGAGAGTAATAAGGCTGAAATTATTGAGATAAGTGATAAATAGAGGGCAGAGGAAAAAATGACACTCTTTTCCAATAATAGGCTATATATATTTTATTTTTTTCAATATATTTGTTAAAATCATATGTATATATTTTTTGTATTTTTTAAAAATATGTTAATTTGGTGTTAGTTCTTGTTTACTTTTTTGCTGCTTGGCTTTTATTTTATTTTAAAAAATATATTTTCATCTTTTGTCATACCCTGAGTAGTTGATGTTAAGGATGGGGGGAAATAGAGTGTTATGTAAATGTTAATGTATGTATGCAGAATGTTCTTTTAATGCCAAAAACCAATAAATATAATGTTAAAAAAAACAAAAAAAACCCAACCTATAATAAAGTCCACACTACCTCTCCCATCCTTGCATTTTATATGACAAAACTTGCACATGTGTGCTCTGCAGCTCAGTGTGTGTGGCAGCACCCTTAACTGATGTTGGCATGACTGACGAAACACTTGACCCGGCTCTTGCAACAATACCGATGTGGCACAAGGGCAGGTCTGTCACACACGCACACACACCCCTCTGAGTACAATTATAAATGTTTAGGAGAAAAATAAAAAACAAATTATGAACACTTGATGGTGGCTAATTTCTTCACCAGAGAAATTTCCTCGAAAAATAACACAGCCTCTTGTTTGGGTTACTGCAGTTGTATTTGTCTAAAGGGTTTGGTAATAATTTGATTATTCCATGGGGGTATGCAAAATATAATTACTGTCATATTATATTTCCGTGTAGTGACACACAGCAGTATGGATGCTGACCATGACTGTGTGGTGTGGACTTGCCGAGCCCTCTGCTTTCTGTTTGCAGCTCAGTTAAATGCACATTTAATAAGGAAACAATCTACATGATCCATGTATCATTGCCCCATTAGTCTCCTCCGTTAATTATTTTGCATCTAAATGAACTATACAACATGATAACAAGCTCTGAGTGTTAATTTATGCTTGTGTTGTGTAATTAGGGTTAAAGGTTTTTATAGCTTTGCCAGCTAATATGTCAAATCTTTACTGCTCTATATCTCAGCACTGCAGACTCACAATTTATTACCCACTTACCAAGCTGTAATTGGGCAGGTTTGACTGTAATCCCTCAAATGGTTAATGTCTCGTGAAAACATATATTTAATGCTTAAATTAACAACTGTAGCCCTAATGTTCATTTAGTTGCCCCTTTAGAGGTTTCTAAAAAAAAAAAAGGTTTTGAAAACAGTATAGAGGGGGTGACACCTATTTATAGACAGCTTCCTACAGTACTATGGTCCATGGCCAAAGGAAAAAATATATATTTATATTTTTTCATGTGTTTTGCAGTCAAAATCCGTCGTTTTTGACAGGCCATAATTCACTTTCCCTAACTCCTGAGAGTTTGACAATACCTGAAACATTCATGGCCGTCTTAAAAGTTGCTTTCAATAACGACATTGTTTACCATTCGAGTAAGAGGGACGAACATTAGATGTGACTTGACAACAGAGACATTTTTAGTCCACTCATCTTATACAGCCGTGTAACTCAGCTGTGAACATGAAAGCTAATGTTATGTTAGCAAGATTTAAAGCTAACAACAGTGCACACAAACAGTAAATACAATTCAACAGTCCTTTTGACAACAAGATTAGCTAGCGAAATACCCTGTGGCAATTGGGGGGGTTTCCCCATAAAATGTGCTCCAGTGTTAAGCTAAAGTCTTACAAATGTTAGGCTCATCATGCTATGGACCGGCATGGATGTTAGCTGCATCAGCCAAACCAAGTTTCTCCCCTACCTTTGGTCCTGGTAAAACTTTTTAGAAGTCAATCCGAAGTTGGTCAGACATTGGTCCTGCTAGCATCATGGAAACAATGGAGCTAAATGGCCAGGCTTAGCTACACAGACAATGATCACGTTTGCATGCATGAAATATTCCACGATAACACTCACCGGGGTACTGAAGTATTCCAGTAACGTGACTCATGTAAACACCTTATCCCTATTAGAACTACCTGATTAAGCCCTTATTGCGGTAATGAGAAACTCGAATAAGATAGCTGGCTTACGCCTGTATTAACCAAAATATTCAGACATGTATACACCTAGCGGATTTGTGCCCCATGGATTACACTCGGTATCTTCATCCTGTTGCTCTTGTCATTCAGCACGTAAGATGTGAAGTAGCACAACTGTTTGCAATATCATTCGGTGAAGTAAAATAGCTAAGAGCAGGGCACACACAGAGGGTGAAAGTAGCTGCATCTTTAGCTAAAGCTTAGAGCAAAGCATGCATGCGTACTTTGGCTGGATAACGAGGGGTCATGTATACAGGAATATGACTGGGGTATGGCTGGTCATTGTCCAAGTAAACAGGTCTGTTCCTGGTCTGACCGTAACCAGGGTAAGCTCAGGAACTGGAATATTGTGGGCCTGTAAACGTGGTCAATGACCTTTTCGTAAGAATAGATTGAAATAGGAAAAAATTTAAAATCACAAGGCCTCTTCCTTTAATAACTGTCCAGCCAAAAAGGTTCATGGGATTGAAGAGTGCATGCCTTCTGAGAGGAACTGAGTAAATATTTTCAGAATTAATAAGAAAAACAAGGGTGTTTTTTGCACAGTTCCAGCAAACTTAACATTTAAACTTCAAACATTTGAACTGCCAATAACAATACTGTATATACAGCAGAAATTAGTATTTTTCTGTTTCAGTCCAGCTCAGCAGTAGGTGTAAGTGAGCGCCTCAGCACTTTGGTAACTAATCCAGCCACAGACCCCAGAGTGAACACCACAGTCTTCACTAATCATTCCAACATTTCCATCTTATTAAGTAAGACAATACATTAATTGCAGCGGCATGCTGAGGCCTCCCGCTATGCAACGTTACCCCTGTCAGGTCTGCCACCGAAACCCTGCGGGCGCAAGGCTGGGGCTGACACAGAGAGTTCACGGCTTCCACTCTGCGTGCCATGCAACTTTTCAGCAGCCACGGGAGCAGATTAGAGAGGTCCGCTGTGCATTCCTCGCTTAATGATTAAATATCAGCACGTTTATTGTGAGTGTCATTGATTGCGGCCCCTGAGATGTGGCTCTTGGCAGGTTGTGAAGGCTGCGAACTGGACGCTGCTTCGGAGATCTTTTCCTTCCCTGCTAATGGAGAGATACCTTCACAGCATGACTTAGTGAGTGGAGGGGAGCGTATTGTAAGCACATTTTTTGATTCCACTGCAAGGATTGGGCATTTTTATTTCTTTACTTTAATTTCTTTTGATTTTATAGGACCAAATGTCACTTTCTGGAATGTTGACTGCATTGACTTTGGCAGTAGATTTGCTGGAATGCTTAACAGGTAGTTTACTCAAAGAAGGACTATTCTGATGAATAAACAGAGTAGATGTGTAGAACACCTTCATTTCACTTGCTATTTTTACTGCTTTACCAGCCCAGTGGACATTTAGCAATTTTAAATCACAGATTGTTACCTCCCACAGTTTAACTCTTTTCACTTGATTGACAGAAGGTACAGTATCCCCTAAAACAAATTTCAGTAAAATATATATTTAGTCTAAAATCTTTTTTTGTTTCTTTCTCAGCCTGTTTCTATATTGGCGGCAGTGCCAGACATATTTTGATTAAATGGTCCCCTCTGGCTTATAGTTTAGCCAGCAGTATTGGGTTTCACCTAAAATTAGCCATCAGGCTCAATTTATTACCTCAATTGAGAGGCTCAAAAAGTGCCCGTAACAGCGCCCCAGCTAACACGGACTAACCTTGGCCAAGCCATATAATGTTGCATTTTAATTCAGCTGCAGGAATTGCCAGCGAGGCCAAGCCCATTATGTTACACCTTTTCTTTTTTTTTCTTTCTCTCTAACCCAGAGTGGAGGAGCGTGCTCGAATATTAAATGGGTAAAAGAGTGTTAGGCAAACACTAAAATTCCAGATAATTTTATTGAGGTAAGAAAACTGCTTTCCCCTGTCAGCCAGATGACTGTTTCAACCTATTGTAGGGGGAGGGTGGCATTATAAAAGGGGAGTCGTAAGACACACATACACAAATGCATTACAGTCTTTACAGCCACAAATACACACAAACATACACACTCAGACTTGAACACGGTGGTGAAATTGTGCAGTTTTCCAAGTCTCCAACACACCCTTCTGTAAGGCGAGGATCAAATTAGTTTGTGAACATTCTGACAGAAACATGTTAACCAGCAGAGATGCCTGGTTAATATCAGCAGCTCCCGAATAAAATCGACCATAGCAGCCTGAAAGAGAGCCACAAATGTGCTGCAACTATGTGTCTGAAGGAGCGTACGGAGTTTATCAAAGCTGCTCGGTTGTGACGAAGCTCACAGTCCCTCTGTGGCTGCAGAGCTCTGCCTATCTGTTGCTCATCGAAAGACTACTTTTTTGCATCATTACATTATTTCAAATCCAATTCTCAACATGGTTCATTTAGACACTCTTCTTGCGAGAATGAAAAGGGATCTAACGTCTTGCAATTATTCAATTTAAATTCTGGCATTAAAAAGAAAGACTAAGATACAGCCATGCTAGTAGCTATTAGAGTCTGTACTTAATAAATGCTAATATTAGCATGCTAATGTGCTCATAAGACAATGTTTACATGCTTACCATCAACATCATAAAATATTTACCATGTACGCTAAATTACATCAGGCACATGAATGCTGCAAAAATGAATTTAATCAGAGCCATCTCGTCAATGCTTGGATCTCACCGGCTCGGCCATGGTGCTTCGCAGAAGTTAGTCTCCAGTCCACAAAGAATACATATTTAGTCTGTTTTTTAAGAAATGCCATGTTAAGTTTGGCAAAGCAGATCAAGTCAAACAGGAAGTCAGACATATGAACAAAAGATAATCAGGTCAATTTTCAAAATAAAACATCCTGTGCAGATTATGTTTCACTTGACAACATTAAAAAATGTCGCAACTTGTAGTACTGGACCATAAGGCAGGTCAGAGGATATTTAACCACCATGACAAGGGGTTACTGTACCAGGTAAACCATACTATACTATACTGCAGTTTAATCCATTCAATATTTGTGATCTATTAGTTTTATGATTGCTTGTCTTTAATTATCAAGATAAAAATATTTTTAACTGAACCACAAATCTTATATTGATGTTAGGACGGTAATAGGAACAGTACGCACACTTACAAAATGTAACCTGGTTGCCTCACTTATGGAAGCACAAAAGTCAAAAAATATAACAGCACAACACTCCACTTCTGCAATGTTCCTGGGATATGAAGTCACATGGAGGATGGAACAAAACTGTGGCACCCATGCAACGTTCTCTTCTTCTTTTTGTTTTTTTAAGGACAGATTGGCAACAAGCATAAAAGGCGCATCATCGCCACTACCCTACATTCTCGAGACAGCCCAGCTTCAAGGTGTAACTTAGCTTTGCTAGTTAGCTTAGTGCCTTTAAGCACTGTACGTAAAGTAGAGCAGAAGTTACATTGAGTGTCATTAATTTTAGCACGATGGTGCAAAAAAAAGAAAGAAAAAAAAGTTTCCCCAAAGTCCAGGCTTCATCTTTCAGAAACAATGAATGTCTGTGCAAAATTTCACAGCAATCTGACCAAAGGACCAAAGCAGTGAACTGACAGGTGGACAGAATTATCATAAAGCTCCTCTGCCAGTTTGGTTAAAGATGTGACCACATTCATCCACCATTCTCAAGAGGAACTTTGACGCTTTTTGAGACACCCTTCATTATTTTTAGATTGGAAAAAACTGGAGGAAGTAATTGTTTATGTGCACTGTGCTGCCATATGAATGTTATTACCAATAAGAAGCAAAAAGAGAAGACTTACATGTGCACGAGCATTTCTGCACAGTAAACATGTCTTGAGAAAATTTGATGTGAAAAGCTTTTAATTGCATTATGTTAATAATTAGCAATTCAACTGCACTGTCCAAGAGTTAACAGTAATAAGAAAATATCACTGACATTGCAATTATACCAGACTGTGTTACCACTGCTGAGTTTTCACACAAGATGTCCACAAGACGTGTTAGCTCCCATTGCATGTATAGTCAGCGGTGTTTGGGGCATACGAGGTCCCTTCCAGGTTAAACATGTCATATTTTGTCATGTTTACTGCCACATGTTTGCAGGGCTGAGGGTGAAATTTGGTGATAGCCTTCATTTTGTTCTCCTCATTTGTTTGAGCATGTACAGTGCAGGTTAAGGATTGCCACAAAGGAAATTTCACAAAATAAAGGAAAAATGATTTTTTCTCTGCAGCTGTAAGTTATCTTTACTAAAGGTGTTGACTTTATAATCATCTTGCACGCTGTTCAGTCCTGTGTCCTCCTCCCTCATTCACTTTTTCTTCTCTTCCTTTCACTCTTTGCTCCTGTCCACTACTTCTATCTATACCGGAATCATCTCGGACTTTGCTTCACCAGCCTATTCTTAGCTTAAGCTGCGGCCGTTCCAGTAATATTTTTAAAGATTATTATAGTATTCACTAAACCTTTTTTCCCCTTAGGCGCCCTTCCAGAGTTTCTATTTCTCCCTCTTCCACTTCTTCCCTCCCTCGTATTTTTTTTCTTTTTCCTCCCCTTCTACCTTTCTCTCGACAGCGATCTTTGGTTGTAAAATAATAGAGCATCAGCCAGCAATAATTTGCAGTCCAAACAGAGCCGACGCTGGCTGACGTTTATTGAAACCTCATCCCCCTTCGAGCCGGTTTCCCTTTCCCTCCCCACTCCGTCGTTGCATGTTTGTACAGACAGGGCCTGAGTCCTGGCCATTGCTTTTAATAATGAGGCCTTCGGCCGGCCTTTGCTTTCGCTGGGCAAGTGGAGAACAGGAGGAGGAGGGGTGCTTTCATTGGCTCTCATTAATCCTGAATAGCAGTCGGCGGTAGCGGAGACGCTGTCTGACACTCAGATGGGCTGTACAGACAGAGAAACAGACAGGTACAGGTAATGAGGCTCCAAGCTGGATCAATCTGGAGGGAATAAGATATCTTGAGTGTCGCTGGACTAATCCTACACTGCTCAGACAAGTGATGACTAGTCAGGCCTTGTCTAAGTTAAGTCTGGAAAGGGTTTACTTGCATATTCTGAAAAATTATCTTAAAAAAGGTACGAAAGCTGCTCTCTGGCCCCTTGAAGTTCAGTCTTTCAAAATCATCTAAGGGACTCAGGATTTTTCTGATTTTCTTGTTGCATGGGAGGATGAGTTTGTGAGTGAATTGGACTTTTTCTTGTCTTTTCTGTTTTAATGAATCAACTGATCAAAACAAGCAAGGACACACCGATGATGTCTCTGCACAACAGATCAGTGCAACACCAAGTGTCCCACAGTTCATCCTTTATGCATTTCTGATTGAACAACATTTGTGTTTGTTACACAAACCTGATGATTGAGAGAAAGTGCTGCATTATTTTCTGCAAAACTACAATGC
This sequence comes from Naso thynnoides, assembly GCA_029783665.1. Taxonomy (NCBI): domain Eukaryota; kingdom Metazoa; phylum Chordata; class Actinopteri; order Acanthuriformes; family Acanthuridae; genus Naso; species Naso thynnoides. The sequence continues at coordinate 17,471,594 of JAQLOL010000014.1, read as the reverse complement.
AAGGTGTAATTGCAATCACTGCAACTGAGAGCCCATTTACACCTGGTATTAACATGCGATCTGCATGTCTACACACACACACACACACACACGCACACAGTTTGAAAAAAAAAATATATGTGATGCAAGCTAAGAATGCAGGTAAAACACACTGCCATCAGACTTAAATAATACCCACATCTGGAGGTGATTGTGAGTGCAGTGTGATTTTAGTTGGGTGTGAATCTGACTTTGCACAATGATAGATTATTAACAAGAAAAATGCCCAACACATGAAAAGTTCACCAAGCTTTGTGATTTTAGGCAAACTTGACCAAAAAGCAACGGACGACTCTGTCCAAAGCAAATCTGAGCAGAATCTCAGCAGCGTCACTTCCTTTGACCCGTGACGCCCATGTTCTGCTGACAGTGCAGGACAAATTCAAAAGGTCCATGATTAGATGCCATCCGTCAAATAATATATAGTCCTTTTTGTCAAAATAACTCCAGGCAGGAGGTAAACTTGGGAGGTAAAAGTCCCGATTGCGCTACTTCCTCTCCACCTGAAGATCTGTTGAAAGCTAAATTAGTCGGATTACAGATATTGGTACTCTTGCAAGCAATGCCTCCTTATCTCAAGCAGTATTTGACCAGTTTGCTTGTCACCCCTGCAAACCTTTTTCTAAAAGTTCTGAAAAGACTGGGAAGTTCTACCAAAGCAGGAAGTTTGCTGGCACCTTGAAGTGTCGCACAGGAAGTCCCTGAAACACAGGAAAGGATGTCATGTCAAGTGAAACACTAGCAACCAGCTTTGTATCGTTCCAACATTGGCAGTATAGTACAATGAATGTTGTTTATTTGTTTGTTTGTTGTCTTTCAGTCTTCCACAGGCCTAGCTCTCCTGCTATCCTCTCAGCAAAAATCTCTGCAGATGAGTGGATGTTTGTTGTCATTTGTGGAGATTTGGGCTTGCCTACTCCAAACTACAAAGTTGTACGTCAGGTGACCAGGTGACATGTTTGCTTTGAGAGGAGTTTCAGGCTCTGGTGGACCAAAACATCCATGTCATTGAAAACTATGCAATAAGATTACAGCTCGCAGATAAACATTATCAGTGCCACTTGTCTATCTGTATGCTAGCGATGCAACATACGCACTACAGCCGTGGCTTTAGTCACTATCAACACAATAAAACCATTTATGTGAGAATTTTTAGTATCTGCAGGTACACAGACCAAGTTTCATGTACACACAGCAAAAAACGGCTCTGTGAGCAGGACAAACTCGACTTCCTCTGTCAATATAGCATAAATATATTGCTTCCATTGACTACAAGTACCATCAGCATTTATTTGACATCCACATGAAAAGTGGGGGAGTTTTCCTTTAATATCCAGATACAAGTCATTTTTAGTACCAGATGTAAAACAAGATCGGAGGATTATTGAGATTCAAAACAGTGCATTAACAACGCAATACGGAGATGTTTGTTGGCCTTAAAGTCCAAAGAGATCTTTAACTGCAGGACTGGTAGAGAGGGAGAGAGTGAAACAGTAAATTTTCGACAGACAGAAAGACAGACGGACAGGTGTTCCGCAGTGAAATTACAGACAAATCTTCTACTCAGTGTCGAAGCACAACTTACGGGAACTCCTGTGGATTCCCCCTGGTCAGCGGTCAGCTAAGACAAACTAATGATCACTTTCTATGGAGTGAGGTCTGACCACAACGCTGCCCAGGACAAGGCCTAGCAGACTGAAAAACACCGAGCCCATGTTCTTTTTCCACAGTCGTCACCATCGCTAACACTGGCGAAAACCCTCTGAAAACATTAAACACTGTATCAACAATAAAAGTTAAGCAATTAGTTACATTTCCTTCTCACGATGTGGGTGAACAAATCGGTTGCAACTGCGTCCTATAAAGTGGAGCTTTTAATTAAATAATATTTGGCATGCTGCACAACTTCAGCCGCAGACAGGAGGAAAAAAAATTCATACATTTCGGCAGACACAAAGTGGCATAGAGGTGGGCTTGTGTTTCCTCCTACAGGGCTTCTGTGGCCAAAAACAATCTTGAGGAGCACAGCTGAATGTTTTCATTGTGTTTCTTCTGCTGAATTGGGCACCAGAGTTGGTTTCTGCAACTCAGCGCAGGCAGAGGCTGGTTCTCTACCTCACACCCACTCTCCTGATATATTAAAAAAAATTAAACACACAGGCAGACCCCCAATGGCAAATTCTTCAAGCTAGTAAAAAAAAAAAAAAAACTTTCAGTGGATAAATCAATAATGGATGATAAAATAATGGTGCGACTGCCTTTTATTCGTTTAAATTCATTCATTAAAACTGAATCTGTTTTCTGGTTTCTTGCTTCTTGTCCAGCATTGCCTCTGACGGTGACCCGTTTACTTAAAAAATGCCTTTGATTCAAGTTTCTGGTTGCTGATTTTCACCCTGACCTACTCAGATTTTTGACAATGCATATAAAGGTACAGTGGATAAAGCTCACACTTTATCAAGCACCCATATGGGTTAAATAACCTGACATAGAGTCCATCCTGTACCATGACTATTTCAATAATTTTCTTAATGATAATTAAATATTCCACTTACAGTGTACTTTTAATATTTTTGGCATGCAAAATTAAATTATGACTGGAAAAACAGACATTTCCTCTAAAAGAAAAAAATGTAGCATCCTCACAGCTTAGAATAAAATGCTAGTAACGAGTCTATGATATTAATAGATTGCGTTAAGGTTGATAAACTATACAGTAACATTTTAAAAATTAGTCTAATTTATGGTTTTTGTCTGGAAACTTTAGCTAGATTCATTTATTTAGCTACATTGTCATTTACTATAACAGGAATCCAGTCAGAACTTCTTGTCTGTATACCAGGCCTAAGACGAGAAAAAAGAAAAAGATCTAAGGCAACATTTCCTAATCTCACCTGGTGATAACCAATCAGAGAGCTTACATCACATGGCTAATTTGTATTATTTTACCTTGTTTTACCAGCTCACAACCCAAAATGACATCGCAAATCAATTAGCAAACATGAGGAAAAGCTGCTAGGAAATGGAAATGAGAATGAGAAAAGGAACTGCCCTTTAAAATACCAGATTTAAAGCTGTATTCTTAATACAGCTTGTTCATTTATTTATTCATTCATTTTCATAACTGCTTATCCTTTTGCAGGGTCGCAGGGGGGCTAGAGCTGATCCCAGCTAACATTTTGCGAGAGCCAGGTACATCCTGGACAAGTCACCAGTTCATCACAAGGCTGACATAGAAACAAACAACCATTCACTCTCACATTCCCAACCATGGGCAATTTAGAGTCACCATTTAACCTGCATGTCATTAGAACTGTGGGAGGAAGCCGGAGTACCCGGAGAGAACCTGGAGAGAACCCACGCAAACTCACACAGAAAGGTCCAACCCCAGCCGGGTATTGCACCGAGGAACCTCTTGATGTAAGACGAGCAGACTTGGATTCGAACCCAGGACCTTCTTGCCATGAAGCAACAGTGCTAATCACTAAGCCACCATGTCATCCTAATGCAGTTTGTGAAATTAATTATTTATTTCTGTTTTTGAAAATGCATTTTCATTTGATTTTTAAACACAATTATTTATTTTGGAATTCATTAATGTATTTTTAAATGATGGACTTATTTACTGTGGTAAAGTTTCAATTGTGGATTCTTTTTAGAATTTCTCAATGTTTTCTGGATTAATTAATGGGTTTGTAAACAAATTTATTAATTCCTGTTTTCAATTGTAAAATGAGTTTTTATTAAAGAAATGCTTCATTACAATTTCCATGACCCTTGTGGTCCTCCATATATACTTGCCTGCAAATAGGTTAGTATTTAATGTAAACTAACAGTGGCTAAAAAAGATCAAGTCACTGCAACAGGAGCAAATAGAAAAACCACCAGGCATGAGGCTATTTTAACCCATCTAAACACATGCACATGAAAGAACATGCTGCAAGTACAGAAAGTTATGCAAATAAAGAGACATTTCAGGTACAGGTCGACTCAACTTTTTGTGTGTGTGTGTTTGTGTCAAATGCACAACAAGCACGTTGACCAATTATTTGCAACTACACTTATTTTCAGATACAACATCATTTGTTTACTAATTATTATTATGTTTAGATGTTCAGTTTTATGTTTATGTTAATAAATTTGGCAGCACTTAAAAAAATGCATGGAAATTAGACCCCTCAAGATTTCTTATTTGAGCACAATTTAAAAAAAAAAAAAAAAAAAGATCAAGAACAAACTTTTACTCTCAATATTGTTTTTCACATACTAAAAAAATTACCACAGCTCTTGACATTTCTACTTTCTGGAATTCTTGCCATTTTAATCAAGAACTATTTTTGTAAGTCAGATTAATTCAATTTAAGTTAATATATACTTAATGTTAAAAAACGTTTGTTGGTTTTTGTGAAAGAAAAATATATTTTTACATTTTTACTTTGATATTTCCAGATGGTATTAGGTCTGAGGTATTGAGAGACCACTTCCAGCATTATAACACGAATACAGAGCTTAAGTTTCATGTTTTAGCCCTCCTTCAAGTTTTAATGGCATTCTTGAATAGATGCCCCCACACGGCATCTCCCCCACATCTCTTTCTTCCATACACAAATACTAATCTGTGCTCACACACCTGTACGTGGGAAGCCCCTGTCTGCCTTCCTAAATGTCTATCAACTTACATGGAGCTGTGCAGTGATTTTCCCTCCGACCGTTTTTCTGTCCTCCCTCCGCCTCTCGGTCATCAGGGGAATGGGGAAATGAGATGGGACACTTCATTAATGTGCAGAGATTAAAAGCTTCAGAATAAATGCATGAATGTCAGACGAATGTGATTGCAAAGTCTCGAGAAATCGTCTCTGGGAGCCTTTTGACATGAATTTTGCATATGTGTGAGTTTGTTTCATGTGAGTGAACTCCGGGGGCATCGCGGGGACACACGTCTCACGTCAGATTATACAAATCTTGTGAGCCTCGCTGTCCCTGGAAGAAGAGAGGATGGATGGAGAGAGGAAGGGAAGGAAAGAAAGGAGGGGCCTGCAATAAAACAAAAAGAAGGGAGCCACAGCTAGAGGCTTTGTATGGGGATTGGGAGTTTATTGAACAGTTAGTCCCACTCTGAGAAGTTTGGGTCCCAAATGGCAAATTTTACAACACGTTTTAAATTGTGATATCATTTTGCATTTTTGTGTTATTTTGCATTAAATAGAATTCTGTTTTTGTTTGCTAAATGCACTGATTATTAAAGTGAAAAGAACCCCTATGAAACAAATCATTCCTAATGCTCAAGGTTTTTTTTTTCTTTTTTGCTAGTGGCCAACCAGGAAAGTAAATACATTTCTACTAATCTGCATGGCAACCAAATAAAACAAGACTTTAGTGTTGTGATGTTGTTTAAACTGTTGTTGGTCACTGGAAATAAATCTTTTGGGTTTATGGATTGGATAATTTTATGCAGATAAATGAAGATTTTGAAAAAACTCCAATTATGGACACAATAACAGAGCGATAATGAATATTGCCTTAATTTTTTTAATTGCAAAGGTTCACATTTCTTGAGGGATCCAACATTGACTTGTTATGATGCTGACAATAATTCTGTTTTTAAAATCTGTTTTAATAATATCTAAACACCAATACTTTTAATATTATCAATGATATATATGACGAGGATGAAGTGCATCCATATTAGGACACCAGACACATTTTTGTCACTTTGAGCATATCCCTAAGACTGCAGTCCCTGCAGAGCCCAGGGGGTCTTACTCTGTCAGATCTCACAGGTGCTTTATTTTGTAATTCCAATTTTCCGGACATTGGTAAGTAATCAGTTCTTAATGACTTCATTTTGTTGTTTTCTTTTAGTTTTTCATTAGTGCTTTTTCAAAATACTAAGGTATTAAGGTTCAAGGGGACCTCATTACGTTCAAATGCTCATAGTTTCACCCATGCAGTTCTAAGGAGACCTTTTATTGAGCTCTCTTTTGTCATGGCCCTTGTGCTGAGGGGTGGGGACACAGTTATTTTGAAAGAGGTGGACACAGATGCAGCAGACGGATTCTGCATATGTTCAGTCAACAACCCTTAATACTGCTCCCCCCACTGTCTGGTGCTCATGTACAAACTAATAAAATCTCATTTTGAATCACCTTTATTCAAACTTAATTTTGACAGGGTTCATACTGAGACCAACTTGTCCATCTGCTTTTGGATTTGGAAAAAATAAAATTTTAAATTAAAAAGGGCTGAGGTTTAGATGACTTATGAATTATTTCATTAATTTTAAATTGAGGTCAAAATTACACAAGTTGCTTTCATCAAATATGACAAAACATGTTTAGTTGAAATGACTAAAAACCAAATGAAACCAGAATCCAGAATGGTAAACAAAAAGTGTTAGCATGGATATGTACTTGAGATAAAAGCTACAATTTGTGGGCTTTTAAAATGAGATAAACATTTTCATTTTTTAAAAAAAACTGCATTTTGGGGGGGGGGGTGTTAGCCTATCACTCACAATCCCTATACAAGACGAGAACATAGATGCTTTTACCTTCTCTGTGTATTCAGTTGGTCACCAGTAAGCCGCCTTCACGCTGGCAGTTTCGCACGTTCAATTTAAGTAGTGGGGATACGCCATTACCGCCTTCTAAAGCCCCTAAAACACATCCGAAAATCTCCAAAACGATGTAGTTGCAGATCCATACCTTTGGTAGTAACCTAGGCGCTGTGACTTAGGTGCTGTGTCAATACAACCAGAAAGTAGTTCTTTGGTACTTGCTCCCACAGTAACAGTGTGTCTATAGCGTAGTTTATATGCAGGTGACAACAGGTAGATGGAGTGTGTTGGAGATTATTTGGATATCTTTAAGGGGATTTAGAGGGCAATAACAGTGTATCCCCACTACTTCCATCGAATGTGCAAAACTGTGAGTGCTAGGCAGCTAACTAGTGACCAACTGAATGCACAGAGAAGGTAAAGACATCTATGGTCTAGTCTTACATAGGAATTGTGAATGATAGGCTAAACCCCTGAAAAAGCGTAATTTTCCTTTAAAGTGATATTACACAATTTTGACATAGGGCCTAATTTTGAACTTCAGTCGTATTCTTACTGATGGAGACCATTTCCAACTCATGTTGCAGTATGGAGTTTTGATGGCTCGCCATTTAGCCACCGGTGCTAGTACTAACGCATGTCAAAAAACCCTGCAGTATCCTTTTAAGATTTCTTTATTAACTTTTCTTAATAATAAGATGATGATGAGTGCATAACTAAGAGCGTTTTATAAAGAAATGGATTTGCTAAGATGGTTTCTTCCAGTGGTTTCTTCTTCGTTGGAAGTCCTGGTATGTCAGATATGTCGGCTGACAGCTGACACTTAAATGTCATCACACATTCCCACCTCAGATCTAACTGAGATAAAGTTATATAGAAGTGCTTTAAATGAACATAGACAGCAAACAGACAAAAAAAATCTGCTGCAGTCCATCTGTGATTGATTTTTTTTTGTCCTTTGTCAAAACATTAAAACATTAAAACAATTGTTGCAACATCATCTGATCCTTCCAAGTCACATGAATGCAGAACTGGCGAGAGTGACTGAAACTGAATAACTGGTAAATGGGTGAGTAGAGAGTGGGGGGAAGAAAACTGGAAGAGTTATGGGGGTATTTAGATACAGACAGAGGGAGTTAAAACAAGCTGTAGGAGTGGGAGCTGGAGAAAGAAGCAGAGGTGGGAGGGGGCTTAGAAAGAGAGAGATGGATGAACCCAATTATCCCCCCTATTTTCCTTCACGGCGCTGAAGCTCACTCAAAGCAGGGAGCCGAAAAAGAAGGAAAATAATAGAAATGTGTTGAATGATGGAGGAAGATAATTAAAAAGGCCTGCATGTCTACACCCGCCGATGGTGGTGTAATTAACCCATTACAGTTCCCCCACTAATTTTTTCTCCCTGTAATGATTACAATAAGTGTGAGGGTGAAGGCTTTGGCAGGGGAGCGTTTACATGCACACTCCATTTGGTTCACTCAGACATGTCACAGCGATCATTAATCATGGGCTGTTTTTAAACTTCCAAATGGTGGGCTGTGCAAGCCAGGGTTTGGGCTTGTTAGCAGAAGGTAATAAAAAATGACCTGCCGTTTCATGGTCATTTCTGTGTTGGAGGAATACCAGTTTATGGTATAAGAGTGTAAAGTTTGATGCATCAGCAGGGGATGGAGACATACTTTGAATCACTGAATGTATATATGTTTGGGTTGCTGCACAACCCAATTGTCCAGCATAATTATTTCCATTGTACATTTCTGCAAACCACAAGTATGTTGAAACTTTATGTTCCTTTATGCTTTTAAGTGGGAATTTTACATGTCTGTTCAAAGGATTGGGTTGGTCAAGGCCCAAAAAGTCAGGTAAGCCTTGAAACATGGTTGAAAACTTTGTCTCTGTTTGCTAAAAACATCTGATTTTGGCTGTACCTTCTCCTGGGGCCTGTTTCACAAAGCAGGTTCAGTGAAAACTCTGAGTCTGTTAACCCTGAAATGAGGGAAACTCTGTTTTTTTTTCCCTTCATAAATGGAGATAAGTCCAACCCGAGAAAGAGGAGTCATTCCAGCTCCAGTTGGAAAATCTTCCAACGTCCCCCTAAAAAATAGTCTGTTCACCAGAAACATGTCTGGGATTTCTCCCACTGTAATTAAAAAAAAAACAAAAAACAACAAAACAACAGCAACACAATTTTGGATTTAAAACATCTGTAAAACATTAAAAAAATTGTCGCTCTTGATGTGTTCTCAAATATTGGCCCTGTGCTTGGCACCCATCTTGCCTCGGTGTCAGCTCCAGGTGAAAAAAATTATGCTAAAAGAACCCTTTATTAATCTGAACTACGTCATTCCTAATTCAATTTGCTGCATTTGAATTGTGCAGATTTTATGCATCTTTGTTTTGCAAAATCAATTTTTTTTTATTTCTCGGCAACTAGGCTGTGTTGCAACCAGTGACCCAACACGACTCACTCACTGCTGTTGCACACAAATTATACAAATTCAAGTGTATAAATGTAGTTTTATATAATAAAAGGTTGGTTTACCAAATTGTAAGAAAATAAAATTTGTCTAGAACCTGTTTTATTTCATCATGTGTTTTCGTATTCAAGGTGTCCATATGATCTATCCTTATGACTCTAGTAGTGACCCAAGTGGTTCACACTCATGATTTCCCCAGAATATACATTAATATTGAATTGAATACAATTACATTTGGTCAAAAACTCTTGACTTTCATAGTTTGCCTATGCACTAAAAAAAAAGAGAAAAGCATGCCCATGCATTAAATAAGATAAATATAATACCCATGATTATGTTAGCATGCCGATGTTAGCATGTTGTAGCTCACAGCACTGCTGTCCTTAACTAAAGCCTCACAAAGTCACTAAAATGGCCTTCGACTCTTTCAGACTTCACGAATGCACTTTCTTTTGCCACACTTGTGAAAAAATCTAATGACCATTATTTCTAGTTTCCAGATGTTGAGGTTACTTTTACTTGAAAAATATGCACATGCCAACTTCTTGTGTTGCGACTTTTCTCAGTGTTTATTTTTTTGTGACTTTGTAGCCAAAAAAAGTTTTTTAAAATTTCTGTTACATTTCTTTCTGTTATTTCTGAATGTCTGTTCCCACCCCAAAGCAGTGTGATAAATGAAATTTTATTTGTGGCACACGCTAAAATGATTAATTGCGTTTTGAAAATTTAACTTTTCTTGCCAGAGGCAATGTCCATGTGACTCATATCAAGGAAGAAATCTGTTCATGGGACCCTCATAAAACTGCCTATTTCACCCAGAGGCGATGCCTTATGGCTGGCGTCGCACAGAGTCTTGTGTGCCGGATGAGGACCTAGATAAGACTATTAAAGGGTAAAGACAGAAGTTGTTTACCAAACTAATCTTTCCCTTAAGCACAAGACTGAATCTACAGGAGACACCACATTCAAGTGTAACTTGACACAGAGTGTCCTGTGTTTGATCCATACTTCATTTATACGGCCTGCTCCTCACATTAACTCTGAATATCATGTCTGACCTCTGAAAGACTCTTTGGCAAAAAGTCTTAAAGGCAAATGTTTCTTAAAACCAACCAACAAGTCCCAAGCGTCACAGACAGCACAGTCTAGGTATTTTAAACTCAGAGCACATGAAAACTGATAATTATCAGTGCAGTTTGACAGAAAGCTCAAAAAACATTTTGTTTGCAATTGGGGTGAACTGGGCTTTTAATACACCTGTTTAAAATGAACAGAACATAGAAAAAATGCAGCTGTCTGCTGTTATTATTATATTTTACTGTTACACAGACTGAAAGATTTTGACTTGCAGATTCTAAGATTAAGTTTTAACATAATCAAATATTTATCTACAGTACAAGCAGTTTCCAGTGAAGAAAAACGGAATTATGCAATTACTTTAACACAATGAGACAGCACTGGGAGAAAGGGGGTTCTGATTATAGTTCCCCTCCACTTCTCCCTCTGTATCTGGCCCATACCACTCGGGGCTAATTATCCATAAAGCATATGTTTCAGATGGGCTAAAATGTTCTCAGATGGATGTCCTCTGAACAAAGATGGATTTATAAGGGCTTATTTTTTTCTCATTTAAACCTAATGTTCATACGGCAAATTACCCAAATAGCATTTGTCTCTCGTTTGTTGCACTGTTTGTTGTCAGCGGACATACAGTAAAAGATTTTCCTCACTTTGTTTCTCACGACTTTATAAGCTGACCTTAGGATGATGTCTTGCTTGAGACTCAGCGCGTGGGGGATCTTACTGTGAAGCTTCAATTTGTAGATCTATTCTCCATTAACTGTTAATTAGAAATAGTTTTGCAGCATAATAAATTAAAGCAGACTTTTAACACTTTGGCTTATCAGTGTAGAACACATTACTGTGTATATGGTAGAAAATTTGATGTTTTTAGTCATGTTGGGAAAGAATTTGGCTCTGTTGGTCCTCCACCTTGTTCCAGACTGGGGGCGCACTCACACTACGCAATCCGTACCATGCTTAAGCACGTTTGACCTCCAGTTAATTGGACTAGTGTGTGGTATTCTTTGTCGGGCCTGGCACTGTTGGAAGAGATGGGCTTTGGCAAGGTTCTGATACACATGAACGAGCACAGCCATGTGGCGCCAACATCGCTGTGACTGCTTGTGGAGGATTCACCTCAAATTCAGGCAGACAACAGCAAACAAAGTCTGGATAAAGAGCGGCAGAAAAATCTGCACTTCTCCCTCTGTATCTGGCACATTTGTATAAAAAACTACTGACCATTATTTCTAGTTTCCAGAAGCTGAGGCTACTTTTACTTGAAAATGAGCACATGCTAACTTTTTGTGTTTCGACTTTTCTCTGTTTATTTTTTCATGACTATGTAACCAAAAAAAGAAAGAATACCTCGTGTTTCTAAAGAATATGTCTTAAAAGGACCTTGGACGGAGATTTAAGCAAAGAATAGCTTGACGTGTCTGTAACTAAGTGGAACATATGTAGGCCTCAAAGATGGAAAGCATTCTCCAATGCTAAGTCATCTTGTCGACGCCAAGTGCCTTTGTTTTGCGAACATTTGTCACTGCCATTTGTCAAAGCCTGCCGCACAGTTTGAGCTTCTTATTTTTGTGTGATAACATTATTTTTCTTCATTAAATGAACTACAACCTTCTACCTGCAACCCGACACCGCTCTATCAACCCCAATCACCCCTCAGTCACTAACAGAGTCGAGACTTTTCTTCAAGCTTTATATAAAGAGACTAGAATTTAAACAGACCGCTGACATGAACAAGCACAGCATGATTTATTTCTGCCATTATAAACCTTTGCAGATCTTCTCCCCACCTCCATGTCTGCAAAGTATGTTATAGTTCCACCATCAATTTATTTTCTTTCATTTTCGATCCTTCTGCCTTTGTCACGGCAGCCAATTGTTCCTGGGTTTTGGAATTTGAACTACTCGGAGGGGAGAGCTGGGAAGGGGGAAGACTCACAATGTTATTTAATCAAATCCCTTTTTTCTGAAAATGGTATGTACGAAGTGGTCTACGGGATCAAGAACAGAGGCAGAATTTCGGCAGATAATAAAGGATTGGGAGATTGGAGTAACACCTGAGTGAGGATGGAGGGCAGATAAATATTTAGAATTTTCTTTGCATTGGTCATGAGAAAAGGAGATGAGGGGAAGAAAAGAGAAGCATGGGAAGATTAGATGAACATATGAGCAAATAGGACTCTGGGGAGATGCCAGAGGAAGGTCACAGACACTACGTAGACATGCTGTTACAGCCAACAAAAGTAGAACATATCACTGAGGGAAGAGGACTTAAACAGACTAGAAACTCCTGCTATTTTGTTTCCTGCAGCCCACGTGGTTCAGAGTGCTTAGAGAAAAATATGACAAAAGCCCAACACAAAACTTTAGGGCACAGCCAGGTTTGAATCCAAATTTTTACCTAATCTCTAAAAAAATCAGGATTATGAACAGCAAATTATTAACAAAATATTAGGAGTTAGGGGAGGGGGACTGTTAAGACCAGTGGTTCCAAATGTGGGGGTCATTAGATGCCTTCCAAAACATAAATTATTAAAAGAATTTAAAATTGCATATTTAATCAATTTTTGTATATTTTAGAGTTTGTTTTTTTGTGCATAAAGCCTTGTAATAAGGATATTTATGTTCATATACAGTGTTCTACAGCATTATTATGACAACCAGTGCAGAGCTGGAGCTTGTTGCTGACATCACTGCCAGCTTAAAACAAAAAACAGAGGAGCATGTGCACTCAGACAATCCATCAAAAAATACAATAAATGCTCTTTTTAAAAGACGTGAAACTCTCCTTATGTTTAGTGGTGTCCTCTCATGTACCAACAATAAAACACAAAGCTAAACAGGGATAACCCTCTCAGCTGCTTCAAACAAACAAACAAACAAACAGACAGCCATTTCTGGCTTATATCAGTGGGTTCCACAGCAGATATCCTGAGGACCAAGACAGGTGTGACCAATGAATGGCTTCGTTCCATTATGTGTCACATCAAGCCAGGTCAGTGAGTGAGCATGCACAGTACCAGAGCTTTGGAACATGCTCACCTAATAATCTGATGGGTTTCATCATGGACTTTTTAAGTTGTCAGAGCAGGAAACGCGCAGGTGAAATTAATGACATAAATGATGGCTGCTTTAATTTAGGTGAGCTTGTTCCAGAGCTCTGGTACCTTGCATGCTCACTCACTGACCTGCTTTCTGTGACACCTAATGGAACGAAACCATCGTTGGTCACACTTGTGTTGGTCCTTAAGATGTCTGCTGTGGAACCCATGGATATCTGTGTTTAGCTTTGCACGTTTGTCAGAATAATGCTGTAGAACATTTTAAATGATCTTGAATATCCTTTTCATAAGGCTTTACGTGCACAAAATGAACTTTTCCTTTAAATTCCTTAAGGTTGATTATGTAGAATAATTATTAAAAGCTATAATTTTTAAAAAATAATACATCCACAGTGCGTTTAAAGGGGTGCAGAATGAAAGTATAGCATTTCCTTGAAAAATTATATTTTGTGTGAATTAAATAATTTAAAAAATTTTGACGGGTTCGACAATGATGTCATGTTTACATCGTACCAGCCAATAGCGGCCCGGGTATTGCGGGTTGCCAAGTACAGTCTCTATGCTTTAGAGCCCTGGAGAATGGTTCGTTATCCATCCCAGCAACAGAGTGACCAGAGAAGGGCAAAGACGAGTGTTAATATTGGCAAAGCATTTGCTAGATGGACTCAAATAAAGAATTCCCACGGCATGAGAATGCACGCGGAAATGGCCACTTTTCTCCTCCATCGGTAAGCTAATTCACTTGCTAACTTACCTAATGTTACCTGTCCGCAGCGATGGTCAAATTACTTTTTCAAGAAACGAATAAAGTTAGGGATTACAATTGCAAAAACAATAAGATTACTGTTACTTTACCGCAATCAGGCTGCAATACTGCTTTATAAACCTTGATTATGTGAGACTGTCTCATGACAATGAGTATGAGTGGTGCAACGTCAGTGGTAAACAACAAACGTGTAGATTAACAAGAGAGAACACAGAGTGCAGGAGAGAGTGGGACCATGCAGCGTTTAATGCTTGGAAGTACTGAGATTACTTTGAGTTTGACTCGGTAAAAAGTGACACAAACATTAGCGTCTAGAGTGCACTCTGCGTGGGCGGAGTCATTGCGGGGGGAGCAGGGGGAGCGAGGGGAGCGAAGCGTTGTGTCCGGCCTCCTGCAGCTGTCCCCCGGCTGTGCGTGGGTCAACGGGCCAATACCCGTTTAAACTAATCTGGTGTTTGAAAAGTCTATAAACACAATGACTGATCAAACATTAGGCCTACTACTTCTGTATCCACATTTTTGTAATTATGGTTATCTATTAAGTCTGAATATCGTCCTCTCCTTGGTTATCATTGATTAGCTGGGCTAAACATTAGCTGTTAGGGGTGTTTGTGATGGGTAACTCTGTAACTCTAAACGGACCGTGAACCAAAATTCCAGCGAATTTCTTAATTACAACATGATAGAGTTTAATGAAGTAGGCTACTCGCCAACCCGACATCAGAACGGGGGCTTGAGCCCGCTTCATGCAGCCTCTGATGCCTTATCGTGATTTCCCCAAACTGAATAAATACCAAACATAGCAACATATATAGACCTATAGCTAGGCTAACTTTGAATACTGTTGTAAAATTAAATGATTAGTCGAAATTAGTCGTTACTCTGTATGATTCATTGCTTGACATGGTGCAGGCTGATGGCTTGACACGCTTTGCAACGAAACTGGCAACTCGACTGATGAAATGATTTTTTGTTGTTGTGACTATGACCTAGACACACTAGATGGCGGTACTCTGCCCCATTCTACATAATCAACCTTTAAATAAACTAAAGCTAGCTTGGTGTTAAAATTTAGCAGTTGACTATCAACAAATAAAGCCCAAGCAACGGTTGCCAAGAAGTAACAACAACACTTGCCAAAAACACTCCAATCAGAATCCTCCAAATTATGTCCCGCCCCTACAGCCCGTTCATTGATTGTTTAATTATTTGAATAGCGAATACATCACAACATGGCAGTTGACGCTCTGGGAAAAGGTATTTCAGCTTGTCTTTAAAAATCACTAAAAACTTTGCACATTCTAGATATTAACTCTTGGCCTCGTATAGGCTAAAAAAAAAGGTTTATGACATGGTGAAGTCTGAAAAAACATTATTTTATATGTTTATTTAATTTTTTGTGCCACTGGGGGGCAGTAGATACATGCTGTGAAAACAACACTGTTGTACAAGAGCAACATTAGGATTTATTTTGTTGTGTGTCTTCCCCCCTGATGAAGGTCTGTCCAAAGATTTTAGAAAAAGGGCATTTCATCCATATTTAGAGCTTATTAAGAGTATGGAGGCTGGAGAATGGATGCAGGTCCATAACACGGTGGCCTACTGTGGCTCAAGAGGGAGAGCTAACAAAAACAAAAAAAGTACATATGAGCATCTACAAATCCATCACATGTACAACTCCATCTACTGAAGAAGACTGTGGTATAAAATCAAAAGATCCAGATGAACTCCTAAGTCAACCAGTGAGTCAAATGTCAAGAATGAACTCACAAATCTAAACAGGAATTATTCTGTCAGGTTGCCACCAAAAGAAGTGTTCTTTAA
Source organism: Naso thynnoides (assembly GCA_029783665.1). Classification (NCBI taxonomy): domain Eukaryota; kingdom Metazoa; phylum Chordata; class Actinopteri; order Acanthuriformes; family Acanthuridae; genus Naso; species Naso thynnoides. The sequence goes on along the minus strand of JAQLOL010000014.1, from coordinate 17,455,793 downwards.
ATAATGAAATCTGTTAAACCAACAGCAGAGATGTTCATGAAAACAACTTCAAATCAGAGCAGCGTAGTCATCAGTGGAACAAGTTGTGTTTGCCTACTTTCGCAAAAGTCTGGCAGACCACCAAGAGGGTACAGTAAGAGACGGGGGTGGGGTTTAAAGGTATGTGTTTATGTAAATGTGTGTGTAAATTGGAGAGAGACAGACAGAGATGGAGGTCTCTCCCTCGCCCTCTCTGCTCCCCACTGTTTGCAAGCCTAATCAGGCCTGCTGGATTCTCGTATATTAGAAGTCAGTTTGTGGTGGAGTCCCGCTGTGTTTGCTCCCAACAAGGCCCCAGTTTCCCTCGGCTGAAGCACGCTCTGTGTAAGGGTGTGTTTGGGGTTGGGGTACACACATATGCATGCTGTACACATGTGCACACACACAAAGAACAAACCCCTGGTACAATCTGAATAAATCCTGTTTCCTTTTCACTATTCTTTATTCTCATGTCTGGTCTTGAACTTCACTTGGGTATTGGTTCCTCTGTGGCTTCCTCAACCAAAAAGCTCCAGCAAGTCTTTGGTTGTACAACATCTCTCCCAGTATAAACCCTAGCCAGCAGTGAAAGCTTAATCCATGGTCTCCTGTGTGGAATTCTGGTTTACAGTAAGACCATAGCAAATGTGTACCAATGAGAGAGGAGTATAAACTGTAGTTTTTCTTCCAACCAAAAGTATTTTCCTCCCTTTATGGTCAGCATGGTGGAAAGATGCAGGTGTGGTGTGATTTACTACACAAACTAAATCCCACAAAAATGATCATTTAGTTCAAATCCCATCTTACCAAAACAATTTCAACAAAAACTGGAACATCTTCATACAGGAGGATTTATAGTTGGACAGCACTGCTTTCAGCAACATACAGCATTCCTAATGATAAATATAAATAACACTAAAATAGAAGTATCATAGCATCCATGCTGAGGTGGAAGTGCAGTTCCTTAAATGGCCACATGAGGCCAATCCCCATACACCCACAATTTAAAAAGCCAAACTTTACTGCAGAAAACACATGTTGACATCATGGAACTAAACTGAATATCGCCCCTATTAGTGAAAACTGTAGGAGATGTGCATTTTTATAACTCACTTATTTACATCTAGGGTCATTGGTTAAAACTAATGTTGTGCCAGTTATCGGTAATTGAGGTCACCAATGGGTCATCCTGCCAAATAGGACTGGGCGATATGGCAGAAATATCATATTTTGATTTTTTCATGGCAGGATCATGATCCCAATTTAATCACCATCCTTTAGTTTTTCATGTTTGTCAAGACTATTTTACAAGTTAGGGCAAATGCATGGCCGACAGTTTTATTTACAAACATATGGTCAGCTTATATTTGGTTCCTGGTTCCTCAGAATAATTTTGTCTTAATTTATTAATTATTAAATTCTAAGACTTACATATAAATGTGTTTTAGAAACTAACTGCAGGCTCTGCAAAAGTAAACAAATTAAAATTTTAAAAATTATTGAAATTTTGAGGCGAATTTGTGTGATGCTGTGTCCTGAAAGCCAATCAGTGTTGACATTCTCCCGACGTTACTGATGTCCTTGTAGGTATGAATTTCCCAACACCTGGATGCTGAATCAGACATGGGAGTCAAAACAGAGCTGTGTGTGAATGTTCTGAGCTCCTACAACACGACTTTAAACATCACAAGATTATTTTATGAACACAGACATGACATCGTTTCTTGGACTTCCATTAACTGTAAAAAATGACAGAACCCTTCCTCCTGACACTAATGTCACTAGCTAATGCTAACGTCCCAGCAGTGGCTGTGTGTAACTTTACAGACCAGTGAATGATTTTATAAACCCGGACACGATGTCATTAAGTTTTCCGGCCTGTCTAGCACCTCCACAATTGATACAGTGCAGCAAAAAGGGATACATCGGCCATAGGTAATGACAAAAAAATACCAACTTCTTATTCAACAAATGGCTCCTTCCACTATGTACTATACCGTTGCTCACATAAGCTTTTTCATCCCTGAGTTGTGTCTGTATATGAGTGTATAACTATTTTCGTTAACTCAGGTCTTCTCTCATCTGCTAGGTGTTGGCTGGACACTAGAAACAGATAGTGTTAACTGAGACTTAAATAAGAAAATCATTTAAAAATCTAATTTCCAAAAGAAAGCATTATAAAAAATACACAATCGTATACAGATTCTGCATCTCGCAAAAGTTGTTTTTTTTTATTTGCGAGACAAAGAAATGAAGATAAAATTACAGTCTGAATGGGGGACTGTTTCCAGAGGGCATAACGTGACAGCTGTGAAGTGCAAATGGTGTTTTGTTTTTCTTCTCTGTCTGCTATAGACCACTCTCTTGCCAAAAGAAGATAACATGGATTACTAAATTGCCCAAGTAAAAAAAAAAAAAAAAAGAGGGAAAGAAAGAAAAAGAAAATTGTGGACTTGACTTCCTTTCTCATCCAAAGTCAAGCAGCGAGGAAACTCATAAAAATGGGTATCTGACAGAAACAGCCAATAAAACTACTTGAGCTTTGACACAGTTTCCTGCATTCAGCAGTGGCTGAGCACCAACACACGCTGACCTGCTAAATGGAGGAGGCACGGGCTGTTTTAAGTCCGTCAGACAGCGAGACTGTGCGCTGCTGGAAAAGCAGCACAGTGGTGTAGGATGCATTGATGCATTGTGGCAGTGAGAATAAACAGACTTTATGGTGCATTACAGAGGCAGACAAACACAGAGGCAAACAAATGTGGCCAGTGCCATCCTTAGACGTGTCAAATTAAACATGCTCCCTCTTGCTACGTTTGACATTACAGGTCTTCAAGTCATCATTTCTTTTCTGCCCATACCAACACATGGAAACAAGCAAAAACACACCAGAGGCTGAATAAGTTCCTGTATTTCGTGGAGTTCGGTGACTGTAAGCATGGCATGGCATGTTAACCTTCTCACAAATACACACACAATCCAGTCTCAATGCAAAATACCAAGGATGACCAGCATGAGAGAGGCTTTCAGCAAAGACCCACTATGGAGGGAAGTGAATGATAATATGCCCCACACAGGGCTCTGCACTGCAACACTGCCATCTGGGTAAAGAGGTTCACACCGCTGTCAAAACAAAGAATAAATCCAATTTTATTCTTTTTTTAAACTTTGTGATCAAATTAGAATGTGTTGTAATACAACACAATTTCTTCAGTTAAGTAGAATTCAAGATTTTTGATGAACAGGTTCTTGTAAGAATGAAACCTACATGAGCCTTTAATTTTACAATGAAAATTAAAGCTCGCTTTCTAAGTGTTTAAAGTAAAGGTAGTGAATATGGCTCTTACTGTGTACAACGGATGTGTTATGCTGCATTCACATGGACTCAGGCAGATGGTAGAAGGCAAAACGGATGTCATTTAAGTGAACGAGAGCAGGAGGATAAAATCTGATGAGGATGAATGCCGGCAACGGTAAAGGCAGATGGCATTGCCGTCCAAAGTTAAAATATTTAAACTTTTTGCCATCCTTCAGATCGGAATTTACAACCGGATGTTACGTTAATCCTCAAATGCTTCATGTGAGGAGAAAACATGACCAATCTCCACAGTGAGAAGGTGAATTATTTGGTGCAATAATACTCAGAGTTGTATTTACCACAGCCTAAAAACCTACTGAGACATTAAAAAAAAAAGCTGATACAAGGACGGCAATTAGCACAAAGCTGACTGTCCACCAATTGAACTTTTTTGTTAAATTTGCAATAGAAAAATAAGAACAAGCTGCATTTTACAGCTACATATATACCTACAAA
>JAQLOL010000014.1:17418624-17449241 GCA_029783665.1 Naso thynnoides | reverse complement strand
TGATCTGTCATCAGATGCAATGGGACAAACCATATAAATATAAATATACGCACTGATCCCATTAGTTGCATTAAATAATGGTTGTTGTGATTATTTAATGCATTGGAATGTGCCTGAAACTGTGGAAACCTGCCTGTGACATCTTGGTGACGTGTGTGTACTGCGCGCCGGTCAGCCAAGCTTCCACTGCACCGGCTCTGTGCGCCTTGCGTGGAGAGTAGACCAGGTTTGAGGCAGCGAGCTGTTGGCGCACCCTCGGCGGGGCATTTTCGCATGAAACTTTGACTGCGCCATGATGAATATATGACACCTCCCCCTGCCGCGCCGCCACACCCATCTCGGCGCAGCGCAGTCTACCAAACTGCCAAACTGACAGCGCGCAAGGCTGCGCAGCTCGAAACTTGCACTGCGCCGGCTTCGCCACCCTGCACCACCCTACGCCACCCTGCGCCGCGCCACGAAACTAGGGCCCTATAAGATTAAGATCTTGCGGGACTTTTAAGTCCACGTTTGTTCTCGTCACTCTCCCTTGTCCATGCTCCTGTCGCCGGTGCTGTACGCCTGAGAAGAGATAGAGTGTGTCTGTTGGTGCCAAGGGGCGTTGAACTGCATCGACTATACTGGTAACTCACCTCGCAGCAGTTGTGTAAGGTGGGAATAATGTATCCACTTATAAATATGGTGTTTTACCAGGTCCGCTGCTGTACAAGTTGTGTGGTTTATTTAATTTTGTATTTCCCCTGTGATATTTTATAGACAACCAGCACCTTAAGTTACCACTCCAGCACTTTATTACTACAGCGCTCTGTCCCGCACCGAGGGGGGTAAGCTGCAGCAAACAGCTCATTGCGCAGCAGTCTAGTAGGCCCACAGTATGAATTATTATTATTATTATTATTATTATTATTATTATTATATTGATCACCAATTATGAGTCTGTCTCTAGAGTTGTCTGGTAATTGCATAGGTTTTTGTCATGTAGACAACCAGCATTTTATGTCCCCCAGTCGATCTGCTGTACTTCACCTGTATTGGATGTGCTACACCTCAGCTCAGAAGGTATGAGACTGTCAGCAGTATTTAGTCCAGTTTTAATAATATTGTGGTATCGCTTTGGGTAATATACTGATTTTGTTTTCTAGGCTGAACTGGTGACACACGTCAGCAGGACAGCCACTGTCCTCTCCTCCTAAAGATTTATGTAATTAGTGCCTCCTTGTTTAGTGTTTTTCTTTTTTTTACTACCAGTGTGCTTATGACCTTTCACCTGTCTTTGGTGCTTTAGAACCTAGTGTTTTGTTTCAAAGTGTGCAGTGCCCACTAACTGTAAATTATAAGAGTGCAGTGTTTTCTAACCTTTAAATGGCAGTGCTTTGCATCAGCCCTTGAGCGTGCAGTGTTTTCTAACCCTTACCTTTGCAGTGTCTTTGAACTTTTAAAACTAGTGTTATTCATCTAAAGCCTGTGTCTGGTCAAGCTCGTGGTACTGGTGCTTTTCTTTAGATAAATCATGATTCTTGTTATAGATTGATGTTGAATAAAATTGCTATTCTTGTATCCAACTTAAAAAAGCCTCTGCTTGTCCTTGCTATCACAAGCAGTAGTCAGTGGGGAGTTTTTGACACAAGTTAACGACCACACTGTTGGGTGACATAGGGTCTCTCCCCTTAAAGAGAGTAGCGTTGTCATATGTTAAGATAAAGTAGAACCGGTTCGGTCACATTAGGATAATATCATCTACTACAAAAGGTTCACACATGTTGAGGATCTTTTAATTATTACTGCCTGTCTAAAAATATATATAATCATTTGTATTTATACTTTCCTGATCTTGTCCTATACCATGAAATGTCCATCCCAAATCAGTCAGTCCACATGGTATATGTGAAAACCTCAAGTGATTTGAACAGCAAAAACTGCACTCCATAATGTTCTGCTATGAAAAAGGACGACTAACATTACATTGTTCCGTGCTGCAGTCACAGCGGGCTTCACTGCGCAATGAGAGGTTTAGTACAGTCCACAAAGCAATGGTGTGGCATAACCAGACCTCTCTCCATGGCCCACTCAGTGCTGGGGAAAGGTCTGGCTGTATACATACACATTCTGGTATAGAGGAAAAAGCGCTCCGCCTTGTTTGGTTTTCTTTAAACAAATCACAATGATCATGGGTGGTGCAAAGTCCCGGATACTCTCTGCAAAATAGCGTCAGTGGGAAAGTCATTTTTTGGTGAAAGATTTAGACATTCAGAAAAGAGCCCAGGTGTTAAAATGTCTAAATCTCCTGCAAAGAAAACGCCTTGATAACCCGTAGAAGATGTTTGTCGACTATGCAATACGACTTTCACAGATTAAAAAAACAAACATACCTTGATAATCGGTGCTTTGCAGGTGACACCTCCCTATACTTCAGCTCTGGAAGAGCTCAGTGGACTCGTTCAGCGGAAGTGGTGGGGAATGCTGGGCTGCTCTCCTGGCACCTACTCAGCCAGTGGCAGCCTTATACCCGCAGTGCACATCTGGTGGGTGAGACTAACAAAGCAGTGACTGATGGGAGTATATCTTCCTTTAGACATTTGATGAATAGAGGTGGCATGCAAATTTAATACAGTGTTGCAGGACATTTGTCAGGAACTGTGGCTGTCTAGCACCCTGACTTGTCAAGTCAATCGATTTAGGTGAACAATATACTTGCTTGACGCAAAAGCTCTCTGATATTTGACTTGAAAAACCGGACTGAAGACACATCTGTACGAATCCAACTGGAATTGCATTTCAAACCGTTTCACCATGTGGTTTGGCCCAGATTTGCAAAAGTCAAATTTTGTGTGGGGTCTTTTTTTGCTGTTCAGACTTAATAAAATCAATCTGGATAGGCCAAATATCATTTTGGGCTTCCAGTATGTACAAGTCATACAGTAAGTGTCAATAATATTGATGATGCTACAGGATGTTACAGCCTCTTTCAGCTCATTGTTTTGTTTTTACACACCACGTTACTGTTTTGGTTTACTCTCACTGTCACAAAACCTTTTCCAGCCACTGCAAGCTGTTGCTTGCTCTGATTAACCTTCCTGTACCAGACAGACAAGAGAGGTGGACAGGATAGCAAATTAGCAAATTCAATAAATAATACACCAAACAAGATTAAAAAAAAAATAATAATAATAAAAAAATTACTGAGTGTACAGAATTGGTAGGACCAAAACAGAGCTGGGTGGATGGTGAATATTGGACAATGCTTTATTTCAGGTTGTGTGAATAGGTAGCTGTTAGGCAAAACCACATATTATATCATGCATGGCTTAAAAGGTCAGCAGACAACAACAAAAGTACATCCTGATGCCATGTTAAATTAAGTCTATAATAATCGTCTGTACTTCTTGTTATACTTGTAAAGGCTTGAAAACTGTTTATTTTCCGGTGGTTTTTGACATGATCAGACCAAAAACACCTAAGTAGCTACTTTTAATTTTAGCAAACAGGTCTAAGATCTTTGATTGTTTTACCTTTAAATCTCCTATAATTTTTGTTGGTTGCACTCATTTTCTCGTGTGAAACAAGCGGACAGAACTGCAGCAGGAAGGGAAAAAAGGACCAAAACAAAAGCATCACTGTATCATTAATTTAGAGTGGTCTCCAAACTCTCCTGCTGCCTCCATCTCAAGGGCAGCGACACACACTGACGCACACACACGCATACATACACACACACTTAACATGGCATCCCAAAGGGCACAGACAGACTGGCACAGTGCCTAGAAAGACCCTCAAAAGTCCCTTTATAGAACTGTTTGGCATCTTACACCAAGATCAACAGTCCGGCTTTTCACCATAGGCACTCAGCACACGCACACACATACACACACGCACGCGCAGTGTAATTCGGGAGTTCGCTGGGAGCCAGAGTTGAATAGGCTGCTTTTCTGAGGGAGAGTTCATATCAAAACATTTGCGTGCAATAAAAGTTTTGCTAGTTTGTTTAATTTCCAGGCGTATTATTGTTTTTCTGTGGATGTTGATGTGATCCAACTGCAGGCAGTGAGGGATTGGAATAACACACAGAGTTTTAATGGATGTGTTTCAGGGCTACTGGGATCCTTGGCATCTATATTCTGGCCAAATGTACAGTATATACAGTATATTACATGGATGCTAAGCTGCTCCACAAATTCTTTTTTGTTTTGTTTTTTTGTTGAGCAATGCTTCGCTAATGTAGAATGAATGTTCTTGATGTATTTATAACTCTCAATAGGGCTCATAATGCTTAATACCTTTAGGAATTTTGTTAGCTGTAAATAGATATACATTATTTTGTCACATAAAAATTCACAAATGCTCTTTAATCAGTTTAAGTAACCTCATATTTTCCCTTTCATCCACTTCCACCCACTTTGACTTCAATCAGACCTGCTTTTTATCAATGGGCTCGGCTGGACTGGACTTATGAATAGGAGTTGCTGTGCGGCTCTTTGGAGCTCACTCTCACCAAACATTTTATGGGATTCGTTTCAAAACACTTCACATCCACCCGAAACACGTCAGCAGGTAAGTGATTTCACTCTGAAATACAAAACTGCTCTATAAGCAACGGTCTTAAGATAATGAATCATTTTGAGCCATAACGTGCTCCTCATCCCTCTGACAAGGCGGGGTTAGCAAAACATACATGAAAGACGAGGCTACAGTCTGTCTGTGGGGTTTAAACAAATGGGGATGCTGTTGAAAGTACAGTGACGCGAGCGCAGAGGGAAATGTGAATCTGCAGAAATTTCACATTCAGCACATTTATTGAACACAAGATGGCTCGGAAAACCAAAGTGTATGACTGATTGTGAGCATACTTTTTGTTTGATGCGCTCTGACATGCAGGGATTCAGTGGGCACACCACTAGAAATACCAGAAATATAATATTTACACTGTTTTGTAATAGTTCGAGAGTCTTAAAACCATGATATTAAAAAGTGGAATTAAATGTCCATGATTGGCTGCCTTTTCCTTTTCTTTTTTTTTTTTTTTTAACTTTCTTTATCCAGCTGTTTGTAATTTCTATCTGTTGACCCTAATAAGGTCCACATGTCAAAACACACTGGTCTAAAGTTGTTCCTCCTTCAAGTGTTGCTGGAGTTTGACTTCTGTTTGCTTTTTATACTTCATATACAATACAATAAACAGCTAATAGGAACTAGTGTGTCAATGTTGTGTCAGAAATAAACAGCACAGGATACATGCAGAGTTACCTTTTAGGTTAGACTGCAGTAGCAGACCAAGCCCTAGAGATGGTTTGTCGCTGAGTGAATGAGTGAGGCGACCAAATGTTAGGATTGATCAGGCTGCCATTACTCCTCATTGGTTGCACCCTTTCAAGGTTAATCCGCGTGAATGATCACCACGTTGCCAGGGGGCATTTTGCCTTCTGTGGGTTGAGTGAAAGCCAAAAATGCCTCAAGCTGTTAAATAATCACATAGCTGCTGTTGTGTTGTCATTGAGATTCTGACCCACCATGCATCATGAAAAGAAACAAACAGACGTTTGTCGCATGAAATAATATAACATTATCACCGTGAGTACACACAGGACAGCCAGATCTACAGCAGTGCCTCCTGCTCCTCACTGCGGAGGACAGACTATCAATCCAGCAGGATCTGCCACTAAGAGTCGATCGACAGATGGGTGGCGGCGACATTCCACATATAAATTTGGCATTTTTAATCTCATATCAAAGACACCACACACAACTAAGTTAGTGTATTACAGTCTTGTAACATGGCTTTGTGGGTTGAAATGTTGGACAGTCTCTTCCATATTTAAAATGTCTTTCACTATCCAGTTTCAGGAGGATTTTAGGAGGTTGCATGTATTTAATCAGAGCTCTTTATGTAATTTTTAGTGATATTTCTTGTTTTGGCTGGTGGTTTCTTTAATGTGTTTCTTAAATGTCTGTGTATGGATATATATATATGCTATATTGCTGTTGCAACTGCATTTATAACCTTTTATTTATGATTTTTTTTTTAAATAAACAGCATAAGAATGTAAAGTAATCTGCTACCATTAACCACATTTATCACCTCACCCACGTGCAGTCCAGCTATACTAAGTGTTCAACTAGTCTTAGTTTAGTTATTGTTAGTAAGATTGCAATTTGACATCAAACTGACATATGACTTTGCAGTTAGATTTCATCTGAGCTGATGTTCACACAGTTTTCTTGCCATTATTATACTCTAAAAACTGATTTTATGACACATCAGAATTGCTGCACGACACTACAGCAAAAAGCAAAAGATTTGTACCCCAGCACCAATGAAAAACTATCCATCTGTCTCTTTTCCAGATTAAACTCATTTTACATTTAGAAACTAAATTGGTAGAAAACCTGAGAAGGACGGCATGAATGCTAAAATAATTCTACTTAAAGGCATGCTGGGAAATGTAGGAATTGATGTCTTCTTAATCTGCTTTAACTTCTGTTTAAACAGATAGCAGGTATTCCAAAGGGTAGGAAACAACTTTTCCTTAATTGTTTAAAACTGGCAGTAACAAAAGAATACTTTGTATGAAGGCTGGTTCAGACTCTGATTTTTTTTCTTCTTTTTTTAAAAAGAACTTTAATACCGGTGCTGCATGAATATAACTTTAGAGTTTAAACATTGCTAAAGTATCTAATGCATGCGTGAGCCAAGACTTTAGAGCTCTGCATATGCATTTGGGCAGAGCTAAGGTCGGATAAAGGATGTCTGTACAGTGCTGCATACTGCAGACTGAGGATCCGTGATTGCCGACAGAGAGCTCTCTGAGTTCCTGTGTGATGGCCTGCCAACATCAACCCCATTACGTCTTCCTGAACAGTGGCTCAGGGTTCACAAGGAGGGCTCGAGCAAGCAGGGAAACACAAACCACACTGCCTCACAGCAATGTGTGTGTATTGCGGGACGAAAAAGATCTCTTTTTTCCCCCTAGAAGTGAAATATTTGACAGTTGAAACAAGTGATAATTACTACAACAAAGTGATTGCAGACATTGTAATTTGAGAGTGGGTATAGAATGATGTACAATTAGTTATCAGTTTATTTGAATGTGATGCAGCCAAGTCCACAGTACATACAGTACTGTGGTAACTCTGTTGATAAGGTGTGGTGTACGTTTTCATTGGCAAAATGACAAAGCGACCATATTAATAAAAAGAACTGCTATCCCCTAATAGTCTACAATCAGCTGATACTTTATATTTCAGTCTCTCTACTGACAAAAAAGTTGTATATTTTATCTAATACTTTTATGAATAAAGCACATTTTGGAGATTTGTCTCTCATCCTGTGTCAGACGATGTTTAATCCTCCAGATGTTTTGAAAACAGCCTGTTTCAGCAAAATAAATCTAGTATGATATCATAGAGTTGGAGCTGTTTTGCAGCGGCATGGCATAGTCTTGTTTTGGTCTGTTGTCATGGCAACGAGACAGGAAGGAGGGACACAGGAGCCAGAGTGATTTGAGCTCTTACAGGTGACCCTGCTTGTAGCTCTTTATATCACTCTACCACTGCCACTGTGACGGCTGAAAGCTACTGTGAACATTTGCAAGCACTTCTGTGGATGTATGTGCATTTATGTGTGTGCATGTAACGTTCAACCACTGTGTTTTATTTAATCACTACTAATGTTTAATTTTTAAACTGTATCTCTTAATTTTTTTTTGTAATTTTAGAATCAAATACGTACCAAAAGTGAATCACAGGGTGCATGCACAAAACACTGCGAATGTGCTTTTAAGTAAGTTAGATCTACAAAACACATCTGTTGAAAAATTTAAATTACATATAGTGCTAATCTGAGACTAAAATAACATAACAAGGTAAAGTGACAAGTCACAACAAGTGCACAGGACCTTTAAGAGTTGTTGGAAAGTTTATCTGACGACTTTAGGCGGAGGCAGGCTAGCACTTCTCATTGACTACCAGTGTTTGAGCTAAGCTAATTAGCAGTGGGCGAGCTGTGATCTTCTTTGTTACTTCACCAGACTAATGCAAAAGAGTACTGTAGTTGGCATTTGATTCATAATCAAGTTACACTGGTAAGAGTTGCTTTACATTATTAATATGGACGTAAAAACTGTTGTGAAATGCAAAATAGAATACAATTTTAAACATGCAGTAAAAAATGTGATTAATCGCGATTAATTATTGAAATGCTGTGATTAATCGCAGTTTAAAAGAAAGTCATTTGACAGCCTGACAGCGTGAGTGTCAGTGCAGTTGATTTTGACCAACTAAAATCAGCAGTGGCTCTGATAAATCAACACAACTGGAGAAAACAAAAGCAAATTGTAACACACTAAAGCAAATGAAACGTCTCATCAAGTGATTAGACAACTTTGGACTTGTCTCTAAAATCTCTTTTCTCCACCAGATGGATACACAAATTTTGACATACATAACAGAATCATGCATTTATGCAAAGCAAATGCCAAAGGATTTTGTTCAAACCAAGATGTCAAATTATCCGCGTTGGCACACCTGCAGCTGAGTTCACTGCGGATCTTGACTTGTATCTGCAGGGCCAGTGACAGACCTAAATGTCGAGCGAGTGCAGTGTTCCCCTGCAGCCTCATGTTTTCAGCCTGCACATAAACTTTAATCCTGCTCTTTTTAGATCCCTCCTCTGCAATCGGTACCCACTCACTTTGCTCTCTCTACAATGTAGTCACACATTTCTCAAGCTTGCTGTCATCACAGAAATTTTCTGTGGAAGCTGACATCCATCCTGTCTCTTTTTAGCAGAGCAACATACCAATTCATGACATAACACAGCCACAATGTAAAAACATATATATTTTTTTAATCTTGGCTTTTGATAACTGGCCTAACTCACACTTCTTATAGGCTGTATTCAGACCAAATCAGGTGGTTGGAGAAACACCACAGGGCTGTCTGGTGGTCTTTAAATAGCATACCATGACCCATTGTGTGATGTCAAGTTGTGTCCTCTCTTTCTCCCCCAATCCAAGGCCAGCAGTCGATCTCTTGAATAGGGCCACTTCATGTGATTGGCTGCAGCAGTGAAAAAAAAAAGCTGGCTGTGGCGAAAAAGTTGAGCTGATTTCAACTTTTTATCTACAGCCAGCTGTTTTGTTTTGTTTTTTCCAGGTAGCTGCTGAGGCTTTGACCACTGAGGCCAAAACTGATGTGCCAAATTCAAATGAATGACAAAACCTTGTTTCGCTGGATCACCTGATTTGATCTGAATGCAGTTTTATACAGCCGTTCTCTTCTCTAAAGGCCTTTTCTCACACCGCACAGCAACTTAAGGCCTCCAGTCATTTCAATGAGTAATGAAATGTGTAAAACTTGTTCATATTTTTTTCTTGCTACATGTGGCTGAAGTTACTTTGGCCTTCTGTGCACTGTCCCAATGTAACGTTCACCAAAGCACCTCCTGCATCCCCTGATTTGAAAAACGCCTGGCTTTCTCGGGGAATCCCCCAGAAGGGAGGCTGATCTCAGGGTTGTTACCGCGGTGCTATAAAAAGACTTCGACCCCTACAACTTTGATTCACCTTTTCAGCTTTTGAGCATCAATTTTTATTGATTAAACAATGGCACCTGATTTTACATGAAATTGTATGAATAAATCTTGCTGGATTTACTTTTATGCAAATGTTTAAATAAAAACTATTTAAGTTATTAAGTTCTTAGCTGTAAACAGATACAAAAGAAAACAGCCTATCACAGAAATGCACTGCAAAAACTGCATTACATTTCTTTTCTGCATCATCAAGCTCTCTGTTTAAAGCATATTTTGGTGTAATGCATATGTATTACCACTGTGTTTCTGAATGTCTTTCTCTATTTGTTTGTGTTTACATACAGATTGCATGACCAATCAAGCTAAACACTTCAAATGATGAAAACACAAATGGTATACAGTGCATTTGTATTGTCAAAAGTCTCTTAACTTCTTAGATTTAATTTTTTTTTTTTTTTGCAGTATTGTGTTGTTGTTTTCATTTTCTGTGTTTTGTGAATTTGTTCCCACAAATTTCAGTGCAATCAATATCTAGTTAAAATCCAGTAAGACTCTGGATGTGTGTTCATGTGTGGGAGTGTATTGACAGTGACATTATTCAGCTGCAGGTAAGGTAGAGGCAGCCCTGGAGAATAATGAGAAAAACTCCAACAAATCATTCTCACCTGCTGCCATCTTCTCTCCAGCTCCTCTCAATATCTTGTCATCCCCCCAAATTGCTCTGGCTTGTCTCAAATTCCCCTTTCCACTGATCCTTCCAATTACAGTGTGTGTCTGCTCTCAGTGTAGCGACCGCACCGTACATCTTCCCGCTCTAACTATGTTTTTACAGGGAGCAGAGGCAGACGTTGAGGTATTTGGGTTATTCTTTCGGTTACGTCTGCAGCGCGACTGAAAATCCCACAAAATCGAACGCTAATCGAGCGTCGGATTGAGACTGAGGGCTGTGGGGGAGGGGGGGGGGGGTCCAGACTGAAGTCCATGACCCTTCCCCTCTCAACGTCAATGTACCGTAAAGTCTTATTTAACGCACTCAACAAGAGAGAGAGAAGGGAAAACATCGGTCCCTTGTACTGGCTAATAAGGAAATAAAACTCAGAATTTACTAGGAAACATAAAGCACTGAAGAAAAATCATAAAGTAAATCCAATAATGAGGTTTCGAAAAAAGGCAAGAGCGAAAATGTGTGTAGTGGGGCCGTCCATTTGACGACTCCGGGTCTCAGTCGGCCTCAACACACTCTCATTATACATCACTGCATCTTCTATACCCACAGCCTCATTTTCCTTGCATTTCTCAAAGGTGTTTATGGAAAGCGTTCGGCCATTTTGACGTGAATAAAATAAGAGTAAATCCAAGTGTAGAGTTTGTCCTAATCAGATGCGAGAAGCCAAAACGCTTCAACTGAACTGTTATTCTTTGTGGTTTCGAGGGCAGCGGGCTTGTCGTTTTTGCTGTATTTACATTTCAGATTTTAAGCAATACATATATAACAAATTATGCACATCACCTTCTCATATTAGACAGAGTCTGGACGTTGGCAGCTGGAGTGGGTAAAGGTCTGCCAAGGCCAAAAACCACTGGAAAAAGTGTGTGGGCTAAGCTGTGGACTCAGTCGGGTCTTTGTAACATGTGCAGGAGATTTTTCTCGAACATGCCTTAAAGAATGTAGCTGCATTAAGTAGATTTACCAAAGGAATAACCTATACCTGTCCAAGGAGTATTAATAAGGCTTGGAATAAAATTAAGTCAACAATAACAACTCATCACATTAAAGTCTGCAGCGTGGCAGGGCTTTTCCTCTTAAAATACTGGAGTGTGACTTAAAACGTAAGCAGAGGCCGTGAGTTTACAGCTGAGTGAGGATGCTTGAACGCTCCAGCCACAGAAATTATTGAGAAATGACTAGAGTTTAGCTCTTCATGTGTTTCACATTTCCTTTTCTGATTGAAGTGCAATGGACCGTTTCTCCACATTTACCCCAAAGTTTATCAAGCTGTGGCTGGAATCTCAGCTATTACCAAAACAAGAGTAAACACTGACGCTGTGATTAAAAGGCAAAAACACTGGGGGCCTAATTCAGCCTCAGGGAAAAGCTAATGTGTCTCAGTATCCACTGATGCTTTCACAACTCCGAATTCAAATATCAGAGATTGATAACGAGCTGAATTCTGTTTAATTACAACTTAGGTCTTATTTTTGTGGTTTGGTCATCAGTTTGGTCTGTTGTGATAATAAATGTGCAAATGAAGTCGGTAAGACCTGGGGACATGTTGCTGCAACACTCTACAATACACACAAAACCAGCAGTTAGATGATCAGACAGGTTATAAATGCAGCTGTAAACAGTTAAAGATACAGTAGAATATTCTTATGTTTTATAAAAATTAATCTGGCTCAATCATCACTTATGGGCCTCTGGACTGTTTGGTGCCGACTGGGTCTGCAGAGCTGCTGCCCTCTGCCTATATTTTGATGTTTTTGTGCAGTCAGGATGCTTCTGGGTGAGGCTAAGAGTGGATAAAATATAGCAAGGGGACACCATTCAGACCGGAGAAAATTGTGGATGAAAGGAAATATAGCCCTATGAGGTGAAACGGCCAGTGGATAAAGCTCGTTTCAGAACGAGAGAGATTCTCGGTTTGGTTTTCACCCTTACAAGGAGAGGCTGGGGATGAAGAGCAAAGCAAGTTGATCTGCTTTCTGACAGACAACATTAGGTGCTAAACACCAGTGATTAGCTTGTACTAGCTTGATAAACTATCAACTATTAACAATATTTCTACATAGTTTTCTGTCTAGGTACAAGCAGTATTAGTACATGCCATGGTACGTCTGATAGTGTTAAGCCTGGAGGAGGAGCCCAATTCATGTTTACAAGCTGCAACGCACAAATGCTCCTGACTCTACCTTTAAACTTTGAATGACTGTTTTGTGTTCGATTGCAGCTCAACACAATGCCAATTTAAAAAAACTGAGATAATCTTAGCAAAGAGTGCTGAGTCTTCAAAATTTTACCGACTCTACCTTTAAGCCACAATCTCCAATGAACATAATTACCTAGTAAATAATCAAATTCTTATTCTTTTTATTCTTACTGTTGTTATTATCTTTAGAATTACTACATACCCGTTTGGGTGAATTTTGCATTCATGTTGCGCTCCCCAGGTGCTAATTCACAAAATACATTAAAAAAGTGTATGTCTACTGCTGTCTGTATGTATACAAGCATACAAACAGTTTTAATAAGTATTTTTTGCATAAAATAGGCATGATCGGTGTGACTGTCAGGCCAAGAGAGAAGGGGGACATGGATTACACTTCATGTCTAACACAGCAGGTAGGGAAAGGAGCGAGGTTACAAATTTTTCTGAGACAATCTCTGTCGAGATGAGCAGATAAAGGATTTAACACAAGCCCAGGTTAGTGTAGCGATGTAATATTAACCAACTGCTGGTATTACATTAATATTTAGCAAATTTTTGATTGGTTATTTCATTAAGAAACTGTAAGAGTATTTCCCAAAGTGTCACATTAATCCTTGTATAACTTGACCGGTTGACGGCGTGTGCCTCTGGTTGAATTCAACTCCTTTTCACGAGTATTGCCATATATGTCCCAGCAATACAGTAAGTACCATGTTTTTATTTATAGAAATAATGATCAAAACAATGTTAAAGGAATAAGTGTTTTAATATGGATAAAAGCAGCATCCAAGAAAATCATTAACAGCATTAAGACATTTTCTTATAAAGCACAAATTTATCTGAAACATGTGGACAGCAATTAGCAAGACATGAAATGCACCAAAGCCATTAAAATGTAAAGACAGGGCATCAATCTACCGTTTGCACTCAGATGCATCCTCCTGGAATTTATGAGGTAACGAACTAAGTCTAAAGGAAAAACACATCATCCCAAGACACTGAGAAACACTGCTTATTTTCAACTTCAAATTAAGCATGGTAATTGCAAGCTTACTAGGTGTGTAATTTGAGTGAGTGGACAAAAGCCCACTTGTTTATTTGACTGTGTAAGTTTGACCATGATTTGGTGCCATGCTCTGAAATTAGCTAATTACCTTCTCGGTGTAAAACAAATCCTCTTTCTTTTAAAATCTCTTCAATCAGACATAATTAAAGACTTAATCTCCTTGCTCAGAGTAGTCCCTTAGTTCCACCTTAGTTAGACGTCCAATCATCTCAAACCAAAATTGAGGTATTTTATGTGTGTATGTTTCTCTTAAAGGCAGTTAAATGGTGGAGACGGAACATTGCACCAAACTGCAGTGGCTTAATGGCATTTCCTGACATTTTGACACTATGGTGTTCATGAGGTGAGGATGTAGGAAAAAAAGAAAGACAAAAGCATTTGGGGAGTCATTTACAGTTTGGGGAATCCAAGTAATTGTGTCTTATTAAGTCTGTCACCTCGTGGATGTCATTCTTAGGTTGCCTGCTGACCCTCTGGTTTCCAGAAATTGTTCGGAAAAAGTCAAGTTCCAAGTTAAAAATAATGGTCTGAAAAGAACATGGACTCATTTGCAGGAAAAATACCACAAAGCCTCATTTTCCACAAACTGATATTACCTGGAATATCAATACTATTTAATACTATTTCGTCCTCTAAATTCAGCAGAGGACATTTTTTTCCATAATATCTGACCCCGTTTTGTTTTCAAAGCCGCTGGTCATGGTAAAGTTACATACTGTTGCTTTAAATGATATGAACCAACAGTATAATGATATTGGTACCATGTGGTATCTCTGTGTCCTCAGTGATACAGATTCTCTGTCGTGAATGTTTGAAGCTGTTTATAGGACCCTTAACATTAAGAATGCAGCACAAGGTGCATATTTCTGCCTGTTTGGTCACAAAAAGACAAATAGTTTTGTGCATGCAGGCAGGACAGATGCAGAATAGATGCATGAGAAGGAAGTGAGTCTACCTTGAGTGATGGAAAGATCTGAGAAGCTAACAGACTTCAGGTCTGACACATGTGGGTCTGGATCTGACTACAGTGTGTCATCCTTTTGCAGTGCTGTCCAACAAGTAACCCACTTAGTATGTCCTGCAATGGCCTCAAAAACGTCACTTTGACCAGAACGGATGAGTGAAGTAATAGTGACATAGTCACTAGGTACAGTGGAGGCTATTGTGGAAGCACTTACCAGTTTTCCTAATGGGATTATAAAGTATCCTCTCCTTTAAATTGAAGCCTGTTCCCAGAAGGTCTTGTCATGAAGGAAAACTGTAAAAATAACCAATTTAGTTTTTCCATTTACTAAAGTGCAAGCAACAAGGAGTAGGTCAGTTGTTATGATACCTCTGTTGTAGAGACAGGTGTGATTGTCAAGCCTAAAGAAGCAGAGTCTTTCTGACATTATATTAGTGGTTAATTCTGTACTGTAGCTATATTTCATGCAAACTTCCATTTAGCCTTGAAGAAGAGGAAGAAGAGGAAAGAAGGGCTTCAAGATTTGAGTTGAGGACACATGAAAAAAGTGGCATACCACCCTTAAACAGTGTTGCCAGATGTGCAATAACTATCATATTTGTAAGATAATTTTGCCCTCTATACGATGTACGATTGATCAATAATGACAAAAAGGACGAAAGTACGATAATTTTGCCTTTTCATTGGATGAGTAAAGTGCTATGGCACAACACTGGTCCCGTTTGTGGATATGGAGCTTTGTCTTGAAGGGTAATAACGAAAGGAGTGACGCTGCCATTGACTCTGTCATGTGAAGTTCACAGTTAAGTCTAGTTCAAAGGATGGAGCTTCTTTGTTGTTACTTTAATATGGTGTGCAGGATGTTCAGTGTAGTATTTGGGCTTAAAGGACACTGTTGGAGACCAAGGACACTGATAAACAGGGTCTTGTATCACCTACCACAAACCGCTAATATTCACTCTTTTAAACTGAAAACAATATCTACTTGTGGTCTGATGGACTTGACAGACACGTGGCTACAGAAGAAAGCTGATAGAGCTGACCTCGAGAGACAGCAGCTTATGAGGGAGTAAATCATAAATCCAGCAAAGCTGATCAATTATCTGCTCACACCCCTTCAGATGTTACATATTACCCTCACCAAGGAAAGATTAAATAGCATTTTCAGGGTAATACATCATGTAGGTAATACAACACGTAGGTTGCCATAGAGGAAAATTGCACCTTTTTGGGTATTTAGCCTTTTCATCCAAAATCCTGATGATAGACAAGAAGATACTCAGAAGGTCACTTGATACTCACCCTCACCCTGTGCAACAGTTTCACACTCTCAATGCTAGTGATAGGGAGATGCTTTTAACGCCATCTAAATTCCTCTAAAAACATCCAGATATCTCCAACACACTCCATGTTTGACCATACATATTCACAGGCTATAGAGATATTATCATTGTAGGCGAAAGCACAGAGGAACTAGTTGTCTCGGCGTAGTTGCACAGCACCTCAGACACAGCATTGTTAGGCCCAGAATACGACCAAAAGAATCATATTTCACAGGTAACTTGCACATTCACCATGTTATGAAATAATATGATTTTTGTCATTTTAAGAGCATAATCGTGCTGTGTTCAAGGTGCTTTGTCACTACGTCCAGACATCTAGTTCCCTTGTATTTACAGCCACAATTACACTGTCTCTATAACATGGTGAATATGCATGATCACAACATGTAAATGGAGCATGTTGGAGAATTCTGGATGTGTTTTAGAGGGCTTTGATAAGCGATAAAGGAGCCTTTTACTTCCATTGAATGTGCAAAACTTCTCGCACAGGGCTGTATCTAGTGACCTACTGAACACACAGAGAAGGGATGAAATCAATCCTCTTGTCATACATCGGGACTTCGGATGGATCTGCAAAATTCCCAAAAATGCAGTTTGCTTTTAAGTTTGGACCTTTTTGAGCCAGAGTTAGTCCAACAAAAGTTTGCCGTTCCCATTTCAGATTGTGCGAATAATCTAAAAAAAGAGGCAAACTGTACAGTATGCTCGTACGTACAACTGAATGTGGAAAAAATCTGCAGGATCATCATTGAATGGTGTGAATGCGATAATTCTCTAGTGGTTCAGATTCAAGCAAAGTGTGACTTTAACTGGTTTGACTATCTGAGTAAGATTTAAATTGCAATACTGAAAAATATGAACCAACATCTTCCATTCTGATCCTTGGTTTTTAGTGTTTGTGACATTAACAATTTCATACAATAAAAGACTTGTTTGCACCCTATGCTTGGGAATACCATGAGATGTTTTGGGAGTCACTGCATATTTTCCTGACCTGATTTTGTTGACAAATTCCAGCCTTAATAGATGTGATCAGCAGGATTGCCTGTTTTTCCTCAAAGCCTCCCACCCAGGGTTATGAAAGGTGTCGAAGTTAGTTTGGGAAATGCAACACAAACATAAAGATTGATGGTAAAAGTATTTTCATTTTATGTATTTTAGATTTATTATGGCAGGCTATTCAGCAAGGGTGGGAAAGCTGGAAAACTTGGCTCAATCACACATGGACATCCAGCAGAAAAAAAGAAAAGGCAAAGCTGACGTTTGTGACCAGAAACAACTAAATGCAGAGAAAACCACAACTAGTCCCGGGCTTGTATGGGCCATTTGGTGGGCAATTTCATAAAACAAGTTGTTCCTGCTGCCCAGCCCGTCTGTAGAATGTCTGCTGATGGAAATGTTAAACAAGTCCATCAACGTCAATGGAGAACGAGAAGGAAAGAAATATTATGCTAACTGTTTGATTGGAATGCATGCAAGACCAGTGCGAGGTCTCAAAATGTGATTTGCTTTTTCTTCTTTAACCAAAAATTGTATACCAGAGAGAAAGTCAACACACGTCCAGGCCTAAATTTCTCAAAGGCCAGTTGTACGTCAGTGGCACAGCTCCCGACCAAAGCTCCCATAAGAATTCATTTATTCCACTGTTTAGTATTGATCTGCATTTTAAAACATTAACCGCCTGGCAACTCTGTTTAGTGTGTAAACTGTGGCGTAAACAAACCAAACCGCATAACATGATGCCCTTTAATGAGGCCTGGCTGTTCTGAATAAAAGCCTACGCTGTAATCTACATTTAAAGTTTTGTCAAGCAGCATCGCCATTAAAATGAATTGCAGAAGTGTCACTCACAGACAGATTCAAAAAAGGATTTATACACCCTCTGTAATAACATTTTACAGTCTCTTTAAGAAGCAGAATATAATATTTAAAAATGTTTCTCTTTTGTATCTAATCATTTGAAATAAGTTTTGGTTTTCTGGGGTTTTTTTTTAATTAACCTGTGAATGACTGAGACCTTTTAGCTACAGAGGGAGTGAAACCTCTTCCAAGAATCACCATGTTTCTACAGTAGCCCAAAACAGACAATCACTGGCTCTGGATTGGAGGTCCTTTTGCATTTTTCATGACCTCCGTGGCTTTTACACGCTTGGAAGTGGATGGAGATTCAAGATGTAGGAAGTTGGTTGCAATCTGCAACCACACCACTAGATGCTCCAAAACCTACACACCAGACTTTTTTTAGATTTTCATAATAAGTAAAGTTTTACTGTTATGTAAAAAAAAAAAGATGGACCAAAATAAAATGGACTTCAATAACAATACAAGTTTTGATTTACATAGCATCCAGGCTTCAGTGCTCAAGTGGGACACCACATTCAGTACATTTACATGCGGTTAAGTCGTGCTACAGTTATAACTCAGTTAGGCCATTTAATCGGACTACTGTCCTTGTCCCAGTATGCAAGTGTGGAGGGAGGATTGATGTATCGTCCATTACAGTAGGTGGCGATATGTCCCGTTCAGCTGGTTGCTACTGGACCCTCTTCCTGTTAGCTAAACAAGCTGCAAGCAAGTAAGCAAGCAGCTTGCAGAAAAACCGTGTCGAACAGTGAAAACATGGACAACTTTACAGCGCTGTAAATTTAATATCTATGCTTTTGATATAAATTTGATGCACACTTTCCTCATCTTTATGGTGTTGTTGTTTTCTTCCAAAGACTTAAGCTTTTTAATTTCCAGGTCAAAGACTGTTGCGGGGACTATTGGTCATGTGCAGATTGCTTAAGCCAGTCCAGGTCTGATTGAGCCGAATACATGCGGAAATAATTCAGTTCCCAATTGCATTATCTTAGTGTGTTAGCTTGAGTTTAAGAAATTGGATTTGGTCGGACATCTGTCAGACTAATGTGTTTACATGTATTTCAAAGGTCCGGTTATAGCCGGATTAACACGATAAATCAACATTGTCTAATGTCATGTAAATGTGCTGACTGTGAAAGAAGGGAGGAAGGAAGGAAGAAAGGAAAATTTACTGAAGATATGCTATTAAGTTAGAGTATATCGTAGCATCTTGCATTTTATTGCGTGATTTATTCTGGTAAAAGTAAAGATATCTCGATTTTTCTGTACCGATTGGTTATTAATTAGAATCTAGATACTAATGTTAGTACAGCTTGTACTCTGTCTTGCTAAGATTCAAGTAAATGCAGCCAGTCCTCCGCCCTACCCTGATTTTTCTTCTTATGCCACTCATAGCTTCTCCCAATCCGTCTTTCCTCCTCCCCTTTCCACTTTCTCTCCTCCTATCTCATCCCCACCCGAAGGTAACTCAGCTTGTTACCCCATACTCGCACCAGCTCACCCCAACTGCCCCACCCAGCTCAACCTCATTTGGCTACTTGCCTTGCATCTCAGTCTCCTCCACCCTTCCTCTCCCCCTTTCCTCCCCTCTTTCCTACACTCTGCCCAACCCTTACCCCACCCCGCCCATGGCAACAGCTTGGCTGGGCCCGTTGCCTTGTGGTGCCCCGGTGATAAATGAGAGCTTTCACACGCAGGGTTTGTCCTGGCTGCGAGGTCTGCGGGGAGCGGTTGGCACTGCAGGACTCCTGATGAGCGTTTGCAGAGTTGCAGCCACCTGAGATGAAGATGGAGGGAGGGATGAATAGAGGAAAGAAGGTAGGAGGAAAAGTTGGATGAGGAGAAGAAGAAATAGAAGCAGAGGAAAGTACCACACTAGCCTGAATATACAATATTTATATGTGTATTTTTTAATTCAATTAGATAAAATGGGGGTCACATACACACTGTATGTTCAAGGGACAATATTATAGAGAGATCCAGTTTAACTTCAAGTGCTACATAAACTGTTGCATTATGGGTTGTTTGTAGCATTAATGTTGATTTAGGTTAGCAAGCTGCTTAAATCTGTTTATAGTGAGTTGATCAGAGTAAGTCAGCTTTAAGTTTGGTTTACAAGAATTTCTGATAGCTCAAACATTTGCTGCCAAGTAGGAAATTAATTACTGAAAAAAACAGAATTTGACCGGTGAAAAACATGATCTAACAGGCAAACATTCTGCATATAACACAGAGCTCCAAAAAAGGATCTGAAAATATTACCTCCAGAGAAATCGAATCGGATCTCTCATTAAGTTTGATAAGAAAGTGAAACCAAATTTAGACAGTTAGCTGGGCTAGGCTGTGCTCTTGCATTATTAGCCCTGCTCTGCATCAAAATGAAGAGACTGTGTTAGAGAGACTGCACTTACTTGTAGGACACGCCCGTAACATGTCTTTCGTCAACTATGATGGCAAGAAACCAAGAGGCAGAAACAATAATAACATTAAAAGTGAATTCAACAAAGCAGATTGAGAGAGAAGTTGAAGGGAGTGGGTATTGACACTGGAATGGAAATACAGGACAGGGAGAGGGAAAAAAAAATCTAAAGGCAGATGAAGAAAAGTAGAAAGACAAGAGAAACACAGAGAACAGGAACCAGCCAATTGAGTTTTATGTCATCTGGCTGTGTGTCTGGTCCATTTGTGGTTCTGTTCAGCATTCCTCAACAGACCACTACAGGCCACATAAAGCACAGCGGTACCAAGTCACAGGAAAGAGCAGGTGTGTGTGTGTGTGTGTGTGTGTGTGTGTGTGTGTGTGTGTGTGTGTGTGTGTCCTATGGTCTTTATTTCAACAGGGCATGTTTACGCACCCGTGTCTGCTCCATCCCACTGCACTTTCACTGTGCACAGCATGAAGTGGAGTTATGGATGCTCTCCAAGCTTTTGCTTGACTTGTTCACTTCTGCAGCCATTCTTTTCCAACCACCCATATAAATTCTGCAGCAGATTCAAGGCATATCCCATACAGACGGTGGTAACAGCGGTCACAAAGAACTGCAGGGATACAGACAGAGGGAAACCGAAAAGAAATCTGTCCTGCAGAAAAGCTCACAACTAAGACACAGCATTAAAAAACCGTCAACAACGTGTCTTTTTCTACGTGGAGATGGGTTTGAGCGTTTGGTGTAGCTGCACCACTGTGACTCCTGGCCTGTTCGTCTTGCCTTCAGGTCTAATTGACTTGATCTTCCACCAGCCAGTCAGCCCTGGTGCCAGTGTGGATGCACGTGAGTGTGTGTGGTTGTGTGTGTGTGTGTGTGTGTGTGTGTGTCACCAGTGCTGCAGTTGAAGTTGCGGCATTGCTCGTTAAGCTGTCGCCACCACCATCCCAGTGGCAAAAACACAAGGCATAATACAAACACTGAGGTTGTAATCAGGCCAGCAGACTAATACAGGATCTTACTGAAGATACAACATATATCATATAGGCTGGCAATGTGTGTGAATGAGTGTGTGTGTGTATTTATATGTGTGCCATCCACATGCTATGGAAATAAATGGATATACATCTGGTTGTGATGGGAAACGGTGGCTTTCCACCACTAAAGTTGGCTTGGCGACTGGTTTCTTGAAACTGGAAGGAAAATGGGAGTGTGTGGGAAATGTAACATTGGAAGAGAAACACTATGATTCCATATTTTCGTGGCAATGCAAAGCTGCTGGCATAAATGCTTAATAATTATTGCGGTCATACAAAAATGATTATTTTTTCAACAGGGATCTCTCAACACTTCAAATCCCTCTATTGTAACATGGCTTTCCGTACATGCCTGTGTATACAGACTTTTTGTACAATAAGTTCTAGCATATTGTAAGTACATAAATATAAATGTCTTGTAGAGCTGCATCACCAATATAGAGCCCATTACTAGGTTTTATCATTTGTTACAAGGCACCTATACTGGATATATTGAGATTTAAAGCCTTTGCACACTGAGTCCGTGTTGTTCATCCGAAATTGATGCACATTTTGAAAAAATACAACCTCATGTAGCGTTGACCATATTAACATACTGACTCAGAAATGGTTTTCCGTCATAACAAGTCGTTTAGAGGGTTGTTTGAGCGAGAGAGAGAGGCTCTGTGTGTCCCTGCCTCGAGCGTATTGCCAACTGCTGTACAGGATCAGTTTGTGGAAACTGGTGATCTTCTTTTTAATGTGCGGTTCCAGTGTAGCTAGCGGCATATAACCAGCATTTTCATGTAGAACTTCCAATATCACCTCGCCGTGACAGCTCTTTTCTTGCACCGCCTATACGTGGCCATTTGAAGCAATAAACATTTATATCTCCAGACATGTTTGAACGACATGTTGTAAGTAAATGTTTATTTCAAGAGTAAGGGATGGAGTTAATGACCTCCCATACACCGGAGAGGAGGCATTTGGGTAAGCTGAGAAGACAATGGCACGGATTCTATCCCACGAAGCTTGGGAACACCCAAGGATTTTCTGGGAACAGCTGGAAAAAATGGCAGGTAAATGATTGTCTGGGCTACTAAGTATTTTGAGTCTGCTGCACCTGTGAGCCAGAGAGGCTGCAGAAAATGAATAACTATAAGTTTACTCATACTTCCCACATTGTTTCTGTACAGGTATTAATAAAGCACTCTATCTATTGCCGTGGTCACACGACTGGCATTTGTCCTTAATTGATTTCCAAATATCGGCTATGTGGAAACGATCAATTATGAGTCATTGGGGGGTACTAAAAATGGAAAACAAGGAAGAAGAAAAAACGCTGATGTGCCATGAAGTTTCTTGAAACCCTGACAGACAGTTGATGAGCCTTTTTTTCAACAAGTTATATTTTGTATTTTGGTTTAGGTTCTGACTGTTTACATATTAACCTGAATCAATTAAAATTAATGCTGGGATGAAGATAAAATTTATCATTTAAAATTTATTTTTCTAACTCAGTTTAAATTTACTCATTTAAACTGAGTGAATTCCAATAAACAGGAAGTAAGTAAGGAAGACTATGAAAGGTGCAGGTGTTGGCATAAAGACTTACTTTCTCACTTTTATTGCTGAGTTCAAGTTCACGCTGTACAAGCTGGAATTTCTTCCTCTCCTTTACTCCCCTATTCATCTACTTTTTCCTACTGCTTTCTTGTCCTGACCTTCCAACTTCCTGTTCCTCTCCTTCTTCTTCATGCCATCCTACACATCCGACATTTGACCTCTCCGAGTTCCATTTTGAATTGTGGGGCCATCATCGCCCACCCGTTTTGGGGGAGCCCAATAAAAGACTGGCAGGGAAAGTGAATGAAAGAGGCCTTGTCCTGGGTGAAGATTAATTGAAGTGGACAATGGGACAGGACCTCCCCTTCCTTTGCCTCCATTCATGAAAAGAGTCACAGGTCGTCTTCAGATGTGTCACTCCAAAGATCCAAATAGCTGCTGTGTAGTCAGTAGCAGAGCGTGGGTAGGGATTACAATAGTCATAAATCAACAGTCTGGAGGAGAAAGAATGCGATGAATTCATTCACATGGAAACTGACTTTCCTTTTTAGACTGTGGATCTCTCTTTGTTTTGTACTGAGCGTCATTTTTTTTCTGTAATGTTTTTGTTCCTACATTTGTATTTGTAACTGAGTTTTACTCTGTTTATTCTGTGTATTATTTTGCAATTTCTTTCTAATACATCTACATGATTAATTCATGTTTTTCTGACATTTCTCATATACTTTTAATTTTTCTCTGCTTTCCTTTTTATTTTTACTTCTCATTTAAAGCATGTTGTGCAGCCTGAAACCATTTTCTGTCCTAATTTGTCCTTTTATTCCATGTCATCTTCATTTTTAATGCCTTTTTTTCATTTATTCGGGGGCCTTCATAAATTGCACACTCTCAGCGGTGTAAATCAATGAAAAATTGAATGTTTTTTACAAAATTTTAATTTGATCCTCATACCCGTTTCTATCATTTTATTAAAAATGTTTGGGTTTTTGAGCACTAGTGCTGGAGCAATGTTTTGATGAATGGGTCCCAATTTTGTTGGAAACTGCTGTCAAGATAACTCACATTCATGCCAATGTTTTTACACTGCATTTTGTTCATTGGGTTCATATTTCACATATTAATGGTTCAGTGTGTAGGATTTATATAATGTATAGTGGCCATGAAACCTGTTAGAAAACCTGAATGGCCCACTATAGAGCCAGTGTTTGGTTTGTCCATTCTGGGCTACTGTAGAGACATGGTAGAACTGCTCCCGCTGTGAATACAAAACGCTCCTTGTAAGGTAATTAAAAGAAAATGACTGTTTTCAAATGATTATACACTAATGAAAACACAGTTATGAATATTATATTCCATATCTGCCATGTCCTACACATATTGCCGTAAATCCGAAACACTGGACTTTTAACGTAGAATCAGCAAAACAAGTGTAGTCCATGGTAAGAGTAACTTGAGTTCTGATGAACAGCTTGGACTTGTTTGGTCTTAAGTTTTGGGTTTCTGGCAATTTTGTAGTTTGGTCAGACTTAAGTTTGGTTCATGTTGAATTAATTAAGAATTTTTTTCTGTCTACAACACTGCCAATCGACAAAATCCACATGTTGTGTTTTAAGTAAATACAAAATGTGTGGTGGAAGGAGAGAGTGAGACTGGCGTAGCCCATGTTTTGTGTTAGTCTGGCAAGCTAACGGTAAACAAGGCAAAATTAGCTCTGGGTCCAGTCTTGAGGTGGGTCTCAAATTTGGCAGTACCAGTCAGATTTATTTGAGTCTGTCCATTAGGTCATGGGTTCACATCTCAGTTATTCGTGCCAACTCTATTACATGCTTCCACAATATGATACAAGAAAAACATCATCTTGTTACATCTTTTGTGTTCAGGAATAACTCCTATTCGCTGGACTCCAAAAGCTGCGGAGACAGAATGGAGTGTGATTTGTCACTCGGGTGAAAAATATCCGCACCTCATCCACGTCGTTCACCCATTTGCAGCTAATTAGACAGCATGTGACTGATTCAGGCTTGTTGTAAACACAGTCGCATCTGACTCCCATTACAAAGCAAGGATGAAATAAGCAAGAGCCTGAGTGGGAACCAGCAGTAGCTGCAGCGATGGTCGCACGGGCCTATGACGCTTTGTTAGAACGCAGCGCTGATGTGCCGCGCTCCATCATGAAGTACTTTACAGCCACTAATTAACACACACAGGCGCTTTGGTTTCTGCCCCTGAAAATATACAAATTAGAAAAACATTTCCACTTGTGCTGTGGCAAGACTCGCCTGATGGGAACAGCCTCACAAATCACTTGTCGGCTTGAGAGCTGCGACTGGCACTTTTCCTCTGTATCGAGCTGTCCCTGCAGTGCGCCTCCAGGTCCCATATCGCGCAAGTCCATGCGCACACACATGAATGCTCTTACACAGACACATTACTCAACCGTTATACTGAGATAAACAATCAATTGGCGGACAAACACTGCCATAAACTGTTGTCAGACAATAAACACGTCCATTTCTAAGAAAATGTACCCTAAAACAAATATGTTGGAAACAAAGCAGAACACACACACACACTTTTCTCAAAGCTCCAGTTGCTCTGGTGCTCGACACATCATTTATCCTCTCATTCAAGCTGACCAGTGAGCAGCTGTTATGAGTAACGCTACATAACACAGAGCTCCTGACTGCACAAAACCTCCGAAACAAAACAAAAAAAAAACCCACTGCTGATTTTCTAAATACATACATGACTAATTAAAAACACAGTTAAGACTGTGTAATTAATGAGTCCATTAAGTTTAGGTAATCTCAGGGATCCAGTATTAACAAACTGTTAGCAAGCAGAGGCGGAGGTGATTAACAGTGTGGCCACACTGGCTCTAATTAACTACACAACCACAGTCACAACCAGATTCGGTGAGCATACGTCAGACTTTCACGGCCTTTTTGAGAATCCCACTGTAGAAAAGATGGTGTAGACCAGGGGTTTACAAAGAGACTGTGGGCCCAGAGAGTGTTTTTTTTTAATATGTTTCATTCAAACATTCATTCAAACATATATTTCAATAATCATTGTGTAAACATTCTTTATTTTATGATCTTTAAAATTTTTTAGCTCCCCGGCTCAGTTGAGAATTATACCATTGACACGTGCCTACGTCTATTTGTTATAGGTCGCTGTATGTGATTTAGTAAGACAAAATGATCTGCGCAGTAGAGATGTGCGGATTGGCTTTCACATCACCCCAATCCGCATACACAAATTAATAATCTGCCTGTCATCCACCCGGAATAATTAATTATCCCATCTACAGGTCTGCAACCTGTGCTCACCTGCATGGGTGTTTCAAATAATTATTATTTCTGGTATTGCAATATAGTTGTCGTGAGATCACTGAAATCCATTGTTTATTTTTCTTTCATTATTTTTTGTGCGGCTGCTCTAGAAGCGAGGGTCACTCTGAGAGGAGATTAAAAACGATCAATAGAAACTGTCTCTGCTGCGCTGTGCGGTGCGCGCAAATGATCACACATTACCATAGGCTTTTTCTCAGTTGGATATATAAGCTGATATATATTTTCTGCATGATTTAATCGACTCGAATCCAGCTCGCTATTAATTAATATGTTAATTAGCGTCACCCAAATCCACCCAGCATGCGAGTACCTGCGGGGCCCGTGGGAAAAACCCGTTGCCCACACATCACTACTGCACAGGGTGTTTAAATTTGAAAATAAACCACTTTTGCTTTTGTGTTTGTGACTTCCTGTGTGCAGTCTGACATAGCGAACCTCTCCCTCACTTGCTGCTGCTTAAGCGGTGGATTAATTGTTTTGAGCGTCACACAACCTCCACAAAAATGACTCACTAACAGACCAGCTGACAAGCAGAGTTTAATCCACACACTTTTGAAAGTTCAGTGAAGCCTCATGATTACAAGATTTAAAAGAATCAGATGGGCCTACTACATTACTCAGCACTGTGCTAAACCTGCTGAGTGCTCACCACCACCGGCTGTGACAGACTCAAACATATTCTTCGTATGACGGCATGCACTGAACCATGACGTCAGTACCGTGACCGTTCGGGACAAATACAGTACGTGCACCGTTAAACCCATACTGTTTAGCTTAAAAAAAATAATAACATTAACATTTTGGAATATTTTAAACCTGTCCATCTGTTCTTAACATCTGCTAAAGATATTTTAAATGTGTCCCATCATTTTAACACCTCATTAAACCCTTCTAACATGTCCTTCTTCTTTATAAACATTGTTTAAATACACTTTTGGACTTAATTGCTCTTTCCATTTGCTGTCACAAGTCTTTTGCTTTCACTTGTCTCAGTGGGAACAGTGAGTTTGTGTCTTTAATGTGCAAAGGCGGCTGATGTGAGAATGCACTGGATTAAAAAAAAACACAAAACAAACATGAGCAGAACGTACTTGCTTTTAATCATAGACAAAAGCAGAAAATCCACACTCAACCAGGTAGGTGGAAAGGGGGGAATAAACACTTCGATAGCAATTTTTTAGAGGTTATTGTCATAATTTTTTTTCCTCTCTCTCACTGTATGTGTTACGAATCAATCTCACGTGAGTTAGCTAGTTTAGATGTAAGTTGTTTTCAGGTTTGTTTGTTAGATTTTTTTTTCTCCTCCTGCGCCTCCTCTTAAGTGCTCTGCTGCCTCATACTTTGAAAACCACTAGTGTAGACTATACATGACAACTGCAGCGTGATGCATGGACGTCCATGGACATACATGACACGGAAAAAAAGTAAAAACAGTGAACTTGTGTGTGATGTAACACAAATCGCTGGTGTCTCTCAACCACCAGGTCATTCCTTGCAACACATGACAGCCAAGAAAAAAGAGCAAATCTTAGTTTCCACATTATTCTTAGTTTAAGTAAATAAGTTCTAGACCTTTATAATAGGCTCTTATAATGGCTATGTATGTGAAACACTTAGCTAAATAAATAATTCATCAAATAATTTCTATCATAATTGACGGATGCCTGATTTTGAGGAAAGAAAATGAATGAATGCACCCAAAAATCAAACTCACGTGAGTGCAAAAAGCAGGAGAGTTGTGCTGGTAAACAGCCCCAGAGATCTGTCAGTGTGTGCTCTCACATTCATTCTCTGTGGAGGAGGTTTTATCTTATCACAACCATCTGCCGGGCCTGCTCCTGTTTTGTCCGTAGAGATTGGAAAGGCGATAATGTAAGCCAAAAACACTTCACAGTGTAAAGAAGTCTGCCTCCTGCTGCCTGGAGAGTGGCTTTCATCTCTGCAGCTCATTATGCAGCACGTCTCTGGCTCAGGACCCGGGAATGATGCAAAGACAGTGGAGAGGAGACTTAATGATTTCCTGTTGTTAATCTTACGTCAGTGTGTGTGCGTGCATGCACTTGCTTGTTGTCTTGTGTTCTACTTTTCACTTCATGTTAGGTGAGTATTCTTACTCGGTCTTGAAGAGGAACTGTGGTGAAAACTTTTTTTCTCTGGTTACTAACAAAGCCACAGCTCATCAAAACCAATCAGGGATTCTGTAAAACATACAGCTGTTTTTGTTTTTTTGTTGTTTTTTTCCAGCTGTGATAAAAAGACTTTAAACCTGTGCATCCTCAAGCGTTTAATCAGCCAATAGCAGGCCTTGAAAGGTAATGTTTCAAAACTGTCAGCACCACACACGTTGTTTATTCCATCAAGTTCACTGGCAAGTTGGAAAAGACTCTGTGTTAACTTACCATTATACATTTCCAGACTGTGCGAAGTATGTAGCTGCAGTGTTTGCTGGTTGCAGTTTATCACTCCTTTTGAAGATCTTTAATTATTGGAAGGTGAAACCTAATCTTGACAGCTTTATACGAGCCCAGACAAACAAATACTACTGCATGTTTTTTCGCTCTGAGTTTGTTTGTATCGTGCAAATGTGACCTAACAACTTTGTCCTCCCTCGAGGCTGGGTTGTTCAGCTCTGCTCTCTGATCAGCAAACAGCAGATAAACTACTGCAGCATAATGTTGGGCTGTGTTTCAGTCTGGACTGAAGAAAAAGACTGCCTGGACTAAAATAAATGAGAGAACTTTTACACTTTTACTCCAATGCATGATCTGATCAGAATGAGACCTTGTGCCCAGGCCACACATCATGCCTGCACTGAAACTATAATGAATGTTACTGGTATGATGTCAATATGACTGTAAACATATTATTTCTATTTTAGCAGAGAACTATGTTGCTTGCAGAAGAAATTATGCAAAATTCCGACTTTCTAGGTGCTGTGTGGCTGCTCCAATCACTTAAAATGGGCGCTGAAATGAAAAGCAAGATGCAAGGCAACACAGAGAGACTTTAGAGATTTTGGTGCATGATCGGCAACTAATCTGCAAGTATTATTCAGTTTTTGGTTAAAAAATAAATGTTCTATTATCTACTGCAAATGTTGGGCTGTGTTTGTTCTTAGAGAACCTCTCTAACAATTGTGAAGTGTCTACTTGCAACAGAGAACTCAGCTTCTTGGGGCTTCAAGTCATTCAACCTCCATAAAAATGTCCTTCTGTCAAAGAATTTCATTTTACAGTAAAAGCCTGTCAGAAAGGAAAATAGACGTGTGCAGCGGCAGACCATCTCGGAAAGAACTTCTGGAGCAGCACAAATGATACACGACAAATTCATGTGAGGAAACTTTCATAAACGTCCATGTGCTCGACTGCATTTCTATGTGTTCATACGCACATGTATGTGTGCACATGCATGTCATCTATCCATTTCCCCCAGGGGAGAGACATGGAGTGTCAGTCTACGAGTCTGTCAGTGCCTGCTCACTGACAGCCTATAAGTTCCCCTGGTTCCCTTTTGGAATAACAACCACCCCCTTATTGAATAACCTCTGTTTCACCCAACCCCTCAGCGCGCCCCTCGTCTCCCTCCGAAAACCAAATCTAAGCTTAATATGAGCCCAGTTAGCCCGGTTATTGATAAATCCGCGTTCCTTACCCCAGCCGCTACAAATTACCATATTATAGGGCTTACAGGTATTAGTTTTGGGAGGCCCTGACCCAAATCAAACAAGGGATACCTGAATTGCTTTTGTCTGTCTGGGCAGGCGGTGATGGAGACACTGGCTGGAGTCAGGAAAGCAGATATGGGGAGAACCAAACAGAGAGGTGAAGGTGGCGTCATCGGTAGTCACAATTGATCAATCTCAGGAGATTGCAGGAGGAGTAAAGTCCAGAGAGTCCGCTGTTCACAATTCACCAACAACATGCATAATGCTGTTACCAGACAGGGTTGCTGTAGCTTCGACACAATTGCCATATAATTTCAGTTAAAGATTTACTCCCGTCGGCATTATTTCAAAGGCAGATGAGAAGAGAATTAAGCTCAACCTTTTTGGCTTGGCTTTGTGTGGACATCAGTTATGATGTTTTTGTTCGCAGATAATTATATTCTTTTATCAGCTGAAGATGAAAGACGGTTTACTCTTTTAAGGTTCGGGATTGTGCATTTCAGGTTAAGAGTGCTGCTCAGTTTGTTGTCATCTATTTATCTAGCCTAGTGCTGTTTTATATGACATGAAAAACGCAACATTATTTACGCGCAGCAGCTCCACCAGTTAGCCCAAGCTAAAGGGCTCACCCTCCGATGTCATATACTGCAATACAGTGGTAGTAAATAAGCAAAATGTAATGGCTAAATTACCCTTTGATAAGCTTCACCCTCTAACACAAACAGGCAAATCAGAGTGTGGCATCTGCCAGCTGTGACCAGGGTCTGACAACTATAAGGCTTCTCCAAAGAAACTCAATAAATCTTTTCAGATTTTCTTCATTTTTCAGCCAGATCTGTGGATTTCGAGCTCATTGTTGTTTAACATTGTGTCTGGGGCACTTTTAAAAGTGATGCTTGT
>JAQLOL010000014.1:17385841-17418524 GCA_029783665.1 Naso thynnoides | reverse complement strand
GAGGAGAAATACGTTCTCTATCTTCCAAAATCAAAAGCTGAGAAGTGTAACGCTATTCTTGGGCAAAACTGTTTGGATGTCCTCATTCCCTGTTGAACCTCTCACAGTTTAACAAGCACAGCTAAGGTTAAATCTGCTTCGGTAACTCTTCAATAAACATTGAAACCATGTTACGTTGTTATTAGTGGATATTAGCTGGTTAATTAGAGTTACTAGTAATAGCTATTGTGAGTGCCAGCAAGCCTGGTCAGCTAAGCTAATGTCTATGGCTGAAATCTGGAAATAGCAGCTCTGATAATGATATATTATGGAGCAGCTCTGAACTGTTTGCAGCATTTAACCCAAACTCGAATCCAAACAAAAAGCCAAACTTTACTTTTAACATTAATAGACAAAGAAACATGTTCCCCCTTTGTCCTAACCTGGTCCTAAATTATTATGAGGGTCCTTACTTGTTTTATGAATGAAGTAAAACACATGCTTAAGCCGCTGCAATGTGATCTGTAGACTTACGCATGTATGTTTATATTCATGACTCTAACCTGTTTTTGCTGCTGAGGCAGTTTGACATCCTGTATATTTCATTCAAATGCATATTGCAGATGTTCTTCGTGCTTCTGTTTGTTTTTCAAAAAATACATTAATACACTAATATTTCTCTAGGCAGTGCAGGCAGTGACTGCCAGCTCCATGCAAGCTCCTAAAGCTTGTCTGACATAGCAACAGTACATGGGGATGGGGGTGGGGGGGGTGGGGTGGGATGGCTTTGCAAAAAGTCAATCGTTTGATTTATTGCTACATTTGGGTTAGTAAGGTTACATAAAAATGTTGTGTAAATTTTAATGTTTCTTAAGAAAAAACCCTGTGATTTATTGTAACTTTTTGAACATAAAAAGCCACAAGTGCATCTAAATGTGCAAATAAAAAAAATGTAAAGTGTGAATGTGCTTAAAAAAGGGTTGAAATTCGGTAAAAGGTCAAGTTAGGTTAGTCAAACTGTTTTATTTAAGGGATAAAAATTCTCTGCAAAGGTATGTGATGGACTCCCCTGAATGAAATTGACAATATTACTGCTTGGTAAAAAGTCTTTTCTGATTGAAAAGTCAGTAAGTAATATTATGAATATGAAACATATTTATTACTGTAATGTGTGTTTTTCTTTCCACTTTCTTTCCATTTTAATTATGGTGATGTGAATCTGTTCTCAGATACACAGAAAAAATTCTACACTTTGCAGAGTCACAATCTTTTGTTCGTCACATAAATTGCATCTGTTTACAGAAATCATGTCGTTAGTTTAGACTTCACATGTAGCTAAATTCAAATGATTGACAACAACAAGCTTAATTCTTTAAGAAAATCTTGAGATTCCTTTAGTGTACTCTTTTTTTCTTTTCAGGTTGGCATAGCTGGCTCACCTGAGGGCAAAAAAGCTGTTAGCTCCTTCCTCTATTTATACATCCAGCAAGAGTTTTCATGGCTGCAGAGCATCTCTATCCTAGTACCCGCTTGTATAACTCAATCCATCATATGGTTTGGCTGCCGTTACATCACCCGAGGCTGAACACTGAGGTTGGGGCGATGAGTTTGCCAAAATAATAGAACCATCATTTTTCGACTATCAACACCTCTGTCTCCCGCAGAGGGATGGCGGGCAGAGGGGAAGTGAACGGTAAATACTTTCAGAAGATGAGACACAGATGGTTGGACTACTGTAGGGAAGAACAGACTGATAAACTCCCAGTCATTTGCTCAGTGAAGCACAGCTCAAAATAACAATTTCCTCTCAATTGATTCAGTTGAGGCTTCTCTTACACTTCTACACTGCATGCACAAGTAGGCAATAACTGCACTCGATAATAAGTATTAAGATTACTGAAATATGATCTCTTTGCAATGGCAGTCAGGAGGTCTTTTTTTTCAGAAATAACGATATTTTGGGAAAATCATGTAGTTATTCTTGCTGAGATATAAGAAATTCATTATCAGAATAATGATTTTGTGTAAGATATGAAGCTGGAGGCAGTTAGCTTAGTATAAACATACAAGCAGAAGACGCAGCCTGGGTTTGCATAAAGTCCACAAAAGAGCTTAGCTCACTGGAGATGAATGTTGCTGTTGGCCATTAAAGACATAATGTAACATCCTCTAATATTACAAGTTGTGTTTAGATTTCTGACTGTTTCAGGATTTTACCAAAAAATGCAATGGGATGTATCTTGTGGTGGATGTATTTTGGCAAACTGTTTCCCTCTGCTTCCATTCTTTATGCTAGGTTTGGCTAATCTCCTCCTGGCTCTAGCTTCTTTGAGGTACAAACATTAGTGTGGTACTAATTTCTCAGCCAGTTTTTTTTTTTTTTTTTTTTTAACATTGGTATGATAATCTGCCATAGCACAATGGAAAGTTTCCCTAAATAAGCTGTCATCTCTTATGACAATAGACTTGCTAAACTGCATGAAAACAGACCAGCATGTCAACATGACTAAATATGAGAAACATATGTAAAAGTATAAATTAAATGTTTGCAAGTCACTTTCATATAGTTTTACAACCAGTTAAAAAATTCAGAATAGTTCAAAAATAGCAGGCAGATTGATGGCCTCAGAAAATGGGAAATAAAATAAAAATGAAAGTTTAAAACAAAGACATGAAAGATAAGATTCAGGGTGACAGTTAAATGAAAGAGTTCATGAAAAGAGAAAGGGAGAGGACAAAACCTGGTTTTCCTATGTTGTAACAGTAAAAGTTATGGCCTTCACAGCTCAACCACCAACATTCCTCTCACTCTGCTATCCAGTAATGATCTTGACAGTGTTGATACTTCACAACTTGTTTCAACCCTGAAAATGTGCGTCTCTTCTGCTCCAAAGACGCATGTACCATCCACACAGCATGTCGAGTGTCAGAGGGCAACAGGTAGGAATGCAGCACTATGGAAGCCAACATACTGAAGTCATCACATTCAGTGGCTGCAAAAAATTGGGTCATCGCTGCAGTCATCTTGCATATTTGGATGACAATCACTGTCAGGTACAATAATGTCTTGCTGTGTGCTTTTGATAATCATGAATTTTTATTTATTTATTTATTTTTTTTTTTAAAGTTGGTTCACCAAATAATCTCAAGTCCTGTTCACACTGCATCTGGCCAAATTTTGCATCAAATATATTAATTGCAATACATTTGCTATTATTTATGGATTCTGAATTCCTATCAAATTTTTCAAATCAGCTCCGCAAATGTTGGCCTGAAAAATTATCACTGTTGATCAATAGCAAGCTGACAGTGCTAATAATGGTGGGAAAGTGGTAAAAGCTATAATGGCTTATTAACTGTGTTTCATACATACTGTGTAAGTATGATCATCTCCAGGCGTGATGTGGTTTGCAGGACAGTGACACGGCTTGATGATTTGAATATGAGCATTATGAACAAACTGTGTAACTTATTATCCCCTTATACAACAGAGACCAAAAAACTTGCTAGCTACCGCTAACAAATGGTTAGCTTGTTGGCTTGGAGAAGTTTTTGTTACCTTGGAATAAAAATCTATCATACATGAAAAATAGTACAGAAAGAGTACAAGTGTACAAAGAAGAAAAAATGCCAGAGGACTTAACAAACCAGCATAGAAAAATAGAAAATAGCTCTGGGAACTTTTGATTAGTGTTAGATTGTCACTGCTGTCTGGCTAGCTCACTAGCTTCCAGATTAATCAATTTATGCTGCCTTCATATGGAACTTGTGGCATCGTGTTGTGAATTTGTGTACAGGAAAGGCCTGGCGTTCAAGTGGTAACCACATAACAACAACTTGTAGGAAACAGTAATATGGACGGCAAATGTGTTTCTATGTGGAAATGTTACATTATTACTTTGTGTATAAACACCATGTGGAGGAACCATTAACATGTAGACGAAGGTGACAATTTATATTAAGAACTTGTCTATGCTTACTTTTGGTTCTGTAGGCTACAGGCCAATACACGCTCCGCCATTTCTGAAAACTTCACGCAACTTGTGAACTCAGAGCTTTCTGATAAATTTGACTTAGACATTGTGAATACGACTAGAGGGGGGTGTTCATATGGTCTCCTCTCGTGAACATAGTAAACATGACCCCATTTGAAGGCACCATCAGTCCTTGGAATACTGTGAGAACTTGCTGAACTTCGCTAGCAATGCAAGCTAATTAGCATCCTAACTGACACTTACCAAGCAGTTGGCAAGCTTGTTAGCTCAGAGAGCTCCCAATCCAGTAAAACCCCTTTTTTTTAAATGAATAATGTCCTGTCCAGAGAACATAAAACCTGTGGAAAATAAACAGCACAAGAAAAAGAACACAGAAAGCAGCTAGCTGAGCACGTGTGACAGACTAGCATGTCCCAGCTAGCTATTTGTGAGCTCACCAGCTAGCGTCACGTGTTGTGACTGTGCCATTTTGGACAAATCTTACACAGTACAATACATCCTAACAACAATTGCTCAACAGTACCAAGTAGAGTGACATTTATAATGATCAGTTACTCAGTTACTCCACTGCTGTCCAACCAGTCTTTGACAGTTTACGGAGCAGCCGGTTCCTTTGTGGTGACGCCTGACTCAGCCCTCTGATGACTCAGCGTCCAATGTGAAGTTCTCATTAATTTAGGCCACTTAAGGTGATTTTCCAGTTAGGCTTGTTTTTTAATGAGGCAGGGCAGGGCAATTAGGTGAATAGGGTTATGGCAGCACTGTGCTTTTTTAGGCATACAGGAGTGAACAGAGTTTTAGCCCACTGTCTAAACTGTGAAGGAGTCATTAGATAAATAGATGACAACAAACTGAACAGAGTCAAAAGCTCTGCACTTAAAGGGACGGTTAATGTTTTATTTCTACAGACTCTGTCTTACCAAACATGTGGCCACACTCATCATGTTAATGATACTTAAAGCTAATAAAGTGGCATGAAAACCTGTCCAATTTGAACCGTTGCCTCATCGAAACTGTCAGAAGGAAGTAAAGACTGAGCGGGGAAATCCAGCGGGCTGTAAAAGTGAGGAAAAACAAAAAAGAAATACTGGTGAAAGAATAGAAAAGCTGCAGCAGGTTTCCTTTCAGTGTCTTAGCAACCTTATATTTGTTCCTTTCCCTGTGTAAACCTCATTTCTGTGGTCAGTGCGAGCAGTCACCTTGCTGCCCGCTCTCACTTTTCAGCACCTTGCACACATGTCTAGACCCAAAAGGTGTTTGCAATGGGCTCAGCGAGTGTGCGTGTGTGCGTGCCTCTAGCCAGTGATTCATCTTGCCATTATTGTGACACATGGAAACATGTTGCTGAAAGGCACTGGCTGGGTCTCGGCTAACAAGTCGACCCTTGAGTGGTGCACTGAGGCTGACCCTGCAGCCACTTGCATGAATCTCACAGGAGCAATTTGATCAAAGTCCACATCACATCAGTCATATTCTATATTTTGCAGTGTTGTGCAATCATTTTTATTCTCCTATATGTTTTTGAAAATTTTAGTAAATGTTGGCATTATGTTTTGCATATACTGGTAGTTCTTTTTTTTTTTTTTTAAAAAAAAAGGAAAACAATTTTGAGAGCCCTGCAAGAATATCACATTCTCATGCATGGGCTGCAAGTATTCTGTTTGTATTAACTAGTGAAACAAGTAAAACTTAAAATGACATGCTTTCAAGTCAAATTGTTAGTTTGATGAAAAAGCCCCCGAAAACCTTTTCACAAATAATTACAAACTGTGACAGCGACAGTGTCATATTTCAAATTAGCTTTCATCCACAAACAGTAGATAAATATATGAGTTCTCTTAACCATTAAACACAGCATGTGTTTTGTCAAAAGTGAGAAAATAATTGAAAAGAAGTTTTACCATTTGCAATTTGCAGCTTGCATTTGCAGATTTGGTCATACAAGCTCTTTTAAGTAATTTTTTTGTTGCTGTATATCATGGTTGGGAAGTAATGCATTACTTACTAAGGTGTTACAGTAATTATATTACACCTACTGACCCAAGTAATGCTGCATTACCGTGTAACTAGAAAGGGATGTGGTTTTATGTCCTCATACATCTTATGATGATGAAGTATAAATGCATTTGCATATATATATATATATTTTTTTTTTTTTTTCTGCAAGAGGCTTATTTTGACTGGAGCGGTGCTCAGATGCTTAAGCACGCCTTTAAACAAGTAGCCAGCAAGACGAGGTTGTTGTTCCAATAAAGTGATTAAGTTCTGGGAGCTAGCTAAACAGGACGTGCGTTACTTTTTCAGGAAGTTGGTTGGGTTGCAAAAGTAATATAGTAAAGTAACGAGTAACGTAACACATTACTTTTAATACAAAATCATAAGTAAAGTAAATGCATTACCTTTGCATGGAGAAATAAGTAGCTTACTACCATTTCTGAGTAACTTGTCCAACGCTGCTGTATATGTAACAATGCAGGCCAGAGGAACAGAGGACAACTCAGTTTTCTTTGGTCAACTTAATCCTGTTTGTCCTTAACAGTGTAATGAATGTCAAAGCGGTTCAGTGTGAAAATGTACTACAAATTAAAAAAAAACCTGGTCACAATCCTAATTTGTTTGTGTTGACACAAAACTCCACCGCTTGGTGACATTTATCATAACAAGAAAAAACAA
Organism: Naso thynnoides; assembly: GCA_029783665.1. NCBI lineage: Eukaryota > Metazoa > Chordata > Actinopteri > Acanthuriformes > Acanthuridae > Naso > Naso thynnoides. The sequence continues at coordinate 17,411,877 of JAQLOL010000014.1, read as the reverse complement.
AAAACTCATTTTTTTCATACAGGTCCTATAGGCTTAGGAAAGCAACAACAGAGCAGATTTTTATTTTATTTTAATAATATAATGATTTAACAACAGTCACATTAATAATTTTAAACTGAAATTAGAAATGGACATGCAACAACTGATAACTGTTTCTTAAAAGAAACCCTGGACATTGCAGTTAAATTCCTAAATCTGTAAAGCATTTGTGAGTAATATGCAACTTCTGAAACTCTATTGTAGTCGGCTGTAGGTATGCTCTAAGGCAAAGGAGGGCAGTTCGACTTGGTGCTGCAGTTAAACAACATGACACAGTCCTGCACCCCATTGCCCTGACGGAGTCATTTTGTCTCACTGTTACCGTCACAGAAAATTCAGGTAAGGGATTTACTAAACAAAATAGTGTCTGAAAATGAGACTGAGGGAAAGAAAAAGAGAGTGAAAGAAACATTACGAGACCTCTCCCTGTGTTTACCTTTGCAATTTTGTCCAATTTGTCTAAATTGCTTAGCTGACCTCTCAGAAAAAAAGCATATGCTTAATGTCAAAAAGCAGCAAAATATGACTGATCACCTTCATTTTGACCATTTGGCTCCTTGGCGCAACACTCTAAATTGTGTATTCTTTCCATGGCGCCAAACCACCCGCCCTGTATTTAATTAATTTCCTCTTATTTATATGGCTAAAACTTTACAGCAGTTTTTCTTTAGGTAACGTAGACTTTCCTGTCTTTGGAAGACCCAGACTGTGGGAGCTTTGGTCAATCACCATTTATGGTCCCTTAAATTATCTCATTTTGTCCGTCTCAGTTTTTGTCACCGCTGAATTGGAAGGGGTTTTTTTTACATTAAAAAAAACAAAACAAAATGAAATTAATTTGTCAGCATCACATTGTTGGATGATGAAATTACGGCCATCAGGACCAATCGGAAAGTAACGTTGGTGAATGTTCCTGGTGGCAGGGTAATGAGTAAAATGGCTTTTTATACCGCTTTTGGGAGGGCAAAGATCTAGCCAAATTTCCTTGTTGATTTGGCTTCTCATGGATCATTGCTCAGTAGGCCTACTGCAGGAATGTAAAAGCAGGATAGAGGGAAAAAAAATGCACTACTATTAAGGATCCAAGGGCATTTCTAAAAACATGGCATTCATGTTTTTAGTCCTGCATCAACTGCACTCACTGCAGATACGATCTTAATGTAATCCACTGATTTGAAAAAAGCAATTAGAACACAAATAACCAAGTCACATTGACTTTATTTAGAGATGAGAATTGGCCTGAGTGAAACGCCTGAGCATGTAGTCTTTTTTAACGCAACATGTCAGCTTTAGGTTTTAATGCACACAGCATAAACCACATTCCTGTCTCCTTTTCCCTTCGTTGTAGCCAAAAGGTAGAACATGTTTTCTTTCTTCCCTTCATATTTAATACAGCTCTGCGCTTGTTTACCTGAAGGCCCCAGCCTTTCCCGAAAGTGAGCCGTCAATCCATCATCTCCGCCGTGGGTAACCAGACCAGTCCTGTTTCCACTGGAGTGGAAGCCCCTCTGTGGAGGGACCTGGGTGGGCATGGAGTGCTCAGGCAGAGACTGGGGGGCTAAAAGTAGATCTGTTTGGCTGCAAGCTGTGGGGGAAGAAAGTGCTAGAAGGGGCTGATGAATGACACTGGGGGAGGAAGAGGAGCTAATATCTGAAAGGTGAATCAATTTCTAGATTCTTGTCAGCAGCTTTTTTAAATGTGTAGCTGACATTGAGTTTGTATGTGTGGGGGGATGAAGGATCTGACGATGCAACACCGGCACAGGTTGCACTGTTCATCATAATAATGCTGTAGAACATCGTAAATATCCTTATTAAAAGGCTTAAAGTGCAAAAAACAAACTTCTCCTTTAACACAAACAAGCTGTGTCCCAATTTCATTTCAGGTAAGTCCTCATGGAAATACTGCTCCGTAGCGCCACTCGAGGCCTAAAACTCTTCGAGGAACCTTTAAAAACAGGTAGATGTTGTGGGAGTCATCAGATCCCATGAGAGACAAAATTGGCTAAATTAAAAATAAATAACCTTTTTTCTTCTGAGAGTGACAAAGCATATTACAATACTGTAGATCCAGTCACTAAAGCATTTAGTGGTGGGGTCAGATTTTGCTCCAAGTGCCTGTCTGTCTGTCTGTCTGTCTCTCTGTCTGTCAGTGTGCGACAGGCGGCAGAAACACACTCAGCACCACACGCAAGGGAACATCTGATCGCTGCCCCAGCTGCGCCTTCAGCCTTGTATTATTCCAGTGACCCAACCTGAAAAAGCACTGCCGTGGCAGTTCATTTATTATTGTCAAGCCTTCTGTTTCTGTGTGTATGTGACTGTGACACACACGTGGGAGGAGGAGGTGTTTCCCACCCCTTTAAATACGAGCGTCAGGATTCCCTGTTCTATTCTGGGCTGCACACTGACCTGCTCCCTGTTCCCGGACTCTGCTTTAGATTTTTTTTTTTTTTACCAGCCACAGATTCCTGCTGAATGAGAATGTTGCAACATTCACAAGTCAGGGGCCACCTCGCCTTAAGCGGGGACCACCACCGCCTATAAACCTGAGTATATTTTGATGAGATTAAGGGAAAAGGAGCGGAGGGTTTTTCTTCTTTTTTTTTTACGCAGCAAATGTAAATATTTATTTCGAAGGCTGAGGTTGTTTTAGCTGAAAATCTACAAACTAAATTTGTCATGAGAAGAGTCATTTTTGCTAGAGAGACTGAACACAGAAAGGCCCTGACTCATTCAACTTTATTGTAAATGCAACTTCTGTAAATGACAATACTTATATTTATATTCTAGATGTGACGTTGATAAAGAACATCCCATTGTGAGTAGATGTCTTCATTCTTTTATTGTAATATAAACTTCCAGCCTGGACGGTGAGCTTATGTCGCTTCTCCCTTACATGGTACCAGCTCTGCTCCCTTTGTACTGCACTTGCCTTTGATATCAGCTTCTTTTTGGAGGTTGTTCTCCATTACAGGACTGTACCCATGATAGTACTGCCTCCTGATTGGTCAGAACAATCCGCGGTCTGCAGTGTGTCAAGTCACCTTTTACTTCCTGCTTAGCTTTTTTAGAACCTCAACGGAGTAGGTACCAAAACAGTAGGTGCCAGGTACTTTTACATAATGGAAAACCATAAAACGCGAGTAGGGTAGAGTAGAGCCAGCACCATGTAATGGAAAAGCCACTTCAGTTTAGCTCAGGATGTAAACAGGGATTTACCTGTTTGTCCAAAAGTAAAACAACAAACACAACAACAACAACAATGACAGAAAACACCAACAAGACTCTCTTACACTCACTAATTAAAATTAAAGTTCAGTTCTGCATAGGGTCAGGTAAATATAGAGCTTCTTTTGTCTGCTGACCACTCAAAGGGCTTGACCCTGCATGTTAACGTTCACACACATTCATGAGCTAATGCAGGAAGGCGCCCAAACAAAAACTCACATGCTCATTGGAACCACGTTCACACACGTACACACACCGACGGAAGAGCCACCAGGAGCAATTTAGGATTTAGTATCATGCCCAACACGGTGTAGATTGGAGGAGCCTGGGATCGAACCATTGACCTTATGATAGGTGGTCGACCCACTGCACCTCCCAAGCCACAGTCACACATATGCAAGACTTCTAATGGGCCAAGACCCCCAGAGGCAGGTAACTATCTATCTATGTATTTTACACTGCGTTTTTCGTACTGATCAAACAAATAAAATACATGTCTGACATATTGATTGGCTTTCAAGGTGGTGGGAAGATTTTAGGCACAGTCAGGTGAGTTGTTCCCTCCTATTTCTCGCCCTTAATGTTAAGTTAATCTGACAAATGGCTGTCTGAACGTACAAAGATAAATATCAGTGATATTCTTTAAACACTTGGAATGGAGGTGAGTGAGAATATTTCCAAAATGTTCAAGTGTTCCTTTCATAATGAGAATTTATTGGCATTGTGTCACAAATGGATGTAGCATTCATCAGTGGATATTTTCCAGGGTTGAATATTGATTGATTCATCGTCAGCAAAAAATATAGAAAAATGTCCGTGCAGGTCCTAAAAGCCCACAGCGACATAGCTTGTGTCGTTTGACCAAACCATGAGAGATTTTCTTTTACTGTAAAGATTTACAACAAAATTCATATCTGTGAAGTCGGAAACAGTTGATGCAAATCCTGAGAATTTTCTGTCAATCAGCTGATGCTCTTACATTTTAAATATACTTTAAAAACAATTCAGTATGCTTTTTAACATACATCTGCTTTCATGAGAACACTCAACTAGCCCTCTCTCTCTCTCTCTCTCTCTCTCTCTCTCTCTCTCTCTCTCTCTCAGCAGCTGAATGTGTGTTCTGTCCTGAACCTCGACAACATGGCTGCTCTCATGACTGACTGATTCTCTCTGCTCAAAGGGAGAGGAGTGAGCGGGTGGATTAGGGCGGATGAGAGTTGGGCAGAGCATGAGAGCATCGGATCCCTTGGTTCTTCCTAAAGAGTCGTTCGATAGAATCGGATCGGTTGCGAACATCACAGCACTAGCACGTACTTACACGGCAAACTACGTATTAATATTGCATTTGTTTGAATGGAAAAGTCAGTAATTTAGCTACCTGTCCAACAGAAGGCAGGACAACTCATCGCTCCTCATCCTCAGCCTCTCCTTCAGTGCACAAAAGTGGGTGGAAGCCGAAATTGAGATTCACGAGCTTTATCCACTTGCCGTTTCACCTCATAGGATTACATTTCCTTTTCTTCGCCGCACCATCTCCTCTGCAAATTTCTCCGGTCTGAATGACGTCCAGTTGCCACGTTTATCCACTCTCAACCTCACTTGTGTGCCATATTTGCTGTGGGAAATGCACCCATACTCTCCCCCCAGAAACATCCCGACCACCACACATCCAGGGGCTCATAAGCGATGATTGAGCCTGATTAATTTCATTTAATTTTAAGTTTCCTAGGAAATTACTGGCTCTATCTTTAAGCCCAGAGGCAGAAACAAGGATTTCTGAAAACGGTCATTAGTTTACATCACATGGCATTATTGGTTAGCATTAGACGGTAGAAGTCGTGCTGTGTTATTTGCTGCGAACAGTGGATGTGAAGGCACACTGCAGAGATGTTAAGGTCACAGAGTTCACTCGCAGGTGTGTACCTACCACAGCATCTGGCAGGAGCAGAATCAAAGTGCAGCTGGGCAGCAGGTGTTGCATGTTCCCGTGATAAGTAGCCGGGAGCGGATGGTTGACAGCTGAAGGCTGAAATGCAGAAACTGGGGTGCAAACATGAATTCAGCCCAGAGCCACAGAAGAGGAGAGTTTTCATCGTAGACGTCCAGATTTATACTCAACATGTTACCTGTCCTGCTGCTCATCGCACCTTTAAATAAACCTTTTTTTTTTTTTTTGCAGCCATTAGGAATCAGTGTAGAATTCAAACTCAGCTCAGCTCAAATCAGCTCAGTTTGCTTCAGTGAAACCACAACTGCTGGTCATTATTCACCAAACTAAACTCTGACTGTGATGAAATATTTTCTCAATGTGACCACAAATGTAGAAACTTTATCGAAAAACACCAATTCAGGAATTGTAAAGGCTCGTTTTCTGGTACCCAAATTGAGATCATTAACAAAGAAAGCAGACTGTAAAACTAATAATGTCTTTTTAAAGTATGTATTCTTGATGACAGTGACCCTGTGAATATTTTTTTATGGATACAATCTAAACACAGGAAAACACAAAGAAACAAGATTAATATTAATTTACCTACAACAAAAAAAAATCTTGATTGTTTTACACCTCAATGGCAACCAAGATGTCAGGATAAACCAGTTAAAAGGTTTTACTCCGACTCTGAAAAAACAATGAGAGGTTTCCCTCTGACAGTGGAGGAATAAAATCCCAGCAGCGATCAGACATCTCGCTGTGTGGGTGAGTGCCGAGAGAAAAACAGCAGCAGTGACACATTTCCTGTTTGCTTTGGCAGGAAGCCTGACTTCATCACCGTGTGTCTCATTAACAGAGCATAAGCTTCATCCTCACTTAACTGTGTTTTAATGATTTGATCTTGTTTCACTTTTTATTTTTGGTCTCATTGACTTTTGTCTCTCCAACTGTTTTGTCCTCTCAACCCTTGTTTGTCAGAGTTCCTGTTTTTCTCTGGTTTATTTTGGGGATTCAACTGTAGCTTAGTGAGTGTTGTTGTTTTCTCACCATGTGGTCAATGTTCATTATAAGAGTTGTTTGTTTTGGACTGCTGCCAACAGGTTTGGTGTGTGTATGTGTGTGTGTACGATCCTTTAATTCTATCTCTGTGGGGACCTGAAAGATAAGAACATTTTCAAAAGTGAGGATGTTTTTCGACTGATATGAGAAGTCAGATGTTTTTTGAGAAGCTGAAAAGTTTTTGAAAGGTTAGGACATTTTGTCAGTGATGAGACGGTTTTAGAAAGCTGGGACATGTTTGGGAAAGTTTGTTTTGTTTGGTAAAATATTTTGTCAAAGCAACAATATGCAACTTGACAGTGGCTTTGAAAAACAAAGCTTAACGATGTGTGTTAATATGTCACACAAAAGTGCGATGTTAGTTAAACTAGGTTATATTTTACCAAGAAAATATCCCCTGGTTTTCCCTCTGGTGTTCCACGTCTGCGCAGTCTGTCTGCAGCCTTTTATGCAGCAGCTGCAGCTTCGGTCTGCGGGCAGCCTGCATGTTGCTTTCAGGAACCTCCGTGATTTACAGAGTTTAGGCAGAACAGTCATAGGACATCTGAGAGAAAACCAGAAGACATTTTCTCCATGAAGTACAGCCTGATTTTCCTAGATTTGCTGTTCTGTGTGCCACATTAACATGCATTGTTAAGTTTCGCATTCAAAGCCACAGGTTGCGGTCAAGTTATATGCTGCTGCTTTATGGATTATTGGAATTATTTCTAAAGATGCATTTCCTCCAGGCAGTATAGTTCAGTTTGGTACAGTACGCCGAGCAGCTGTTTGTGTTCTGGTTGTCAAAAGTTGTAGCTAGTGCCAAAACAACCTGTGTGTGCAGTCCTACTTTTTCACACCCTTCTGTTGGGGTGGCTTGGGCACAGGCCTTGCACCAAAAGGGTGGAGCTAGACACACTGCAGTCCATCGATTGTTCAACAGAACTGTCAACTCTATGCAACAGAGGGAATAAAGGACAACCACAGGACCCACAGTGTATAAATATCTCCTTAAAACACAACAGTGATGAATTGGGACCAGTTGTTTTCTGAGAGGAGTGTCGTGTTCTTCTTCGTTGAATTTACCGGCAGGATGGTGCTGCCAGTACATAGGTGACACAGCTATTGCTATCCCGCATATACCTCCCCTACCAAATAATGGTACGATCGGCTGTAGAAATCCAAGCCAGATGGGCGTGTAAAGAGTACCATACTGTATCAAACTGTCCTTTCACCTGCTTGGTGAAAGCGCAGCTAAGGTGAAGTCCATACCAAGTATATAAAGAATTTTGTAAGACGCATTTCTGGACTGTGTGTGTCTGCTCATACATAGTGCGTGTCTGCAGCCTGCAGCTCCAGCGCAGCAACACATAAATTATATATTATATATATATTATATATATATATTATATCATAAATTCCCAATCATATTTGAAACCCTTAAACATACATACTGATTTCAGAAAAAAAAAAAAAAACAACAACTCAGGAAAGAGGTCATAAAAGCAGATGAACAGGGTTTAGTTCAGTCTGTATTCATAAGAGCATTTAATGTGAAAGCATACAGGAAGTGGTTTTCGTGTTGTTAACAAGGACAAAACTTTCATTGGAGTGCCATGCTACTAAATATGTAAATATGACTGTATACAGATCGCTTCTTTGTCTCTTTTTGCTGAGAAACGCGCACATGTCGTGGTAAAAATAGGCGAGACTTTGAATCTCCAGGTGACACGCAGTAACCAGCACGCAGGACTCGTGCACGAGTCACGCTGCTCACACCAGCAGTGTGGCTGCTCTAACTTGTTTCTATGGACGGCGAAATAAAAACCAAGCCGCAACGCCATGCACACGTGCTGCTCATGCAGTATGTGTGAACCAGGCGTTATACGGAGGGCAAAGTGGAGAAAAGGCGCCCAGAAAGTGCAAATGGGGCTAATGAGTGCCAGCAGGCTCCTTCCCAAATCACAACAGAATGGCTTTGACAGAATTTCTGTTCAGCTCTGGAAGACAAACTGGTGTTAATGGGTGACAGCTGCAGGGACGTGGAACCATCCCAGTTTGTCAGAGTGTCCCAGTTGATGTTGAGTGGGAGTGTGAACTCCAGTTAATGCTCACATTAAAGCAATGTTTGAAACATGGTGGCATGAAGGTTAGCAAAGAGCAAAGAGTGACCTTCGGTAGCAGGAAGTGCTGGAACGGTGGAGGGGAAATGTTGATTCCTCCCTGCTGAAGTTAAAAAGTTAAAATAAATAAAAGATTAAAGGATTTCAAGGCAGGAAGTGCATGTTTTATAACATTCTTTGATGTTTTTCCTCTTTGTAGCCATATGTGATGGAACAGAGTTGCAGGACAAAGCTGTGAACAAAGAGCTGACTCCGTACACTGGAATAAGAAACTCCTGGGAAACCTTCAGTGTGTCCTTGCTGCAAGAATGTGAAAAGATTCTTGCTCTTTCAAGGCAACTTTACTCCTTGTGGGAAGATTTAAGTAACAGAAAAATGTCAGTTATGAAAGGTTACTATTATATGTTCATGAGAGAAAAGAAAGCTTAAAGAACTTTGGTCATTAGTTTATTCGTTATATCTTGCATAAGCTAAATAGTGGACTATTAAGCTTAGATATTCTTTTTTTTTTGTTATAAAAGGTCAGCAATTATCATCAGCATTTCAAATCTCTTTGTGTGTCTGTTTGAGTAGTGTGGAACAAACAAATCTTTTGAAATGAATGTTTAAACATTCGATACATACTGGGTCTAACGTAACCTGTCCAACGTACGAGCTGAAATCGGACATCCCCAAAACTGAAACAAAGGTAACAGCACCCGTCCACTCACTGCTGCTGCTCTGCATCTCTGCTCTGCTGCTCATGCACTCATAAACAAGCAATGAATGAGTGAGGAGGACCCCGACAGGCTTGTAGAACTGTCAGTATGCTTACATGACGGTAGAGAAAATCGATTTATTGTGTTAGTCCTGCTAAAACGGGACCAACACATGTAAACATGTTAGTCTGACTGAAATCGAACTAAATTGAATTTCTTGAAGTCGAGCTACCGCATCCAGATAATGGGACTGGGAGTCGAATTACTCCTGCATGTGTACGGCCCAGCCAGACCCAGACTGGCCTCAGTGTTCTGCGTATGGTCGATGGTCCCCGCTGCAGTTTCTGGCCTGGAACTCGAACAGTATAAATTTGAAGAAAGCCAGAAAGAAAACAAGGATCCCATAAGCACGAGGGGACGCCTGCATCGCGTTTGTACCGCAAGTAAAGTGTAGATAGGAAATGTACAGCGCTGCAAAGTTGTCCATCTTTAGACCATTCAGCTTTGATTCTGCTAGCTGCTTGCTAACTTGTTTGGCTAACCAGAAGAAGGTCCAGTAGCAACCAGCTGAACAGGCCTTTGGTAAGTGTGGTCAGACAATAAATCAATTCTCCCTCAGCAGTTGCATACTGGGACAAGGACAGTGGTCCAATGAAATGGTCTAGTCAAGCTGCAATCGTAACTCAACTGTGCATGTAAACGTACTGACTCAGCAAACAAGATCAAAGAAACCAAGCTAGTTCACATCACTCAAACTGGGATATCTTCTCCTACTCTCAAAAAGATCAACTTCAGTGAAAATCGAGCTGAATTTTCAGTATACTGACTCAGAACACTTACCACTAGTCCTTGAAGGTTTGAGGAAATAATACCAAGTATCATTCCATTACTGAGTTGTATGAAATTGATTCTTTCCATCTTTTAAAGGGAAAAAAAATTCCACATTCATTCCTTCGGCCTACACTGCCCTTCCACGTTAAACACAGCTGTAGAAAAAAGGTTTTTTTTTTCTTTTGTTCTTCAGCAACTTCTCTATAAGTGAACTTCAGCACACAAATGACTTTGCATCTGCTGGCTCTCATCCAAGTACAGATTTCTTCCATCGCATCATTTTTCTGCAGAGCTGTTCTTCCAATCCATTGACTCGTTGGAAATTATGCAGCATTTACAGACTATATACCTTAATGTGTTCAATCCCAACCGGTCCAGCCCTGCAGCTGATAATTCAGTCCCACTGGCCACTGCTGGCTGAGTCATTACAGCTCAGGATGAAATTGGAATCCCTTGTGCGTTTGTTAGGGTCAAAGCCATTGACTCAGTCCCCTAATACCAACCATTATCCCATCAGCTCAAGACATCTGGGAGTATATGGAGTGAAATAAGCTATTACTCTGTCTCCCCTGTGTGAGCCTCTCGTTTCTCTTTATCTACTCTCCTTCTTTTCTTGTGACTCAGTGTCGTCGTTCTCCTCCACTTTACTCCCCGTGGTATCAGTCGGTAGCCCCTGTGTTTATCTTCCCCTCTCTGTTTTACTGGTCCCTCCTTGTGCATGTCTTTACTGTTCACTATTTCAATGTCTTATTTTCTCTCTCAGCAGTCAATAACTGCACTGAACCAGTAACAATAAAGCTTTTTTCAGGCTTCTCGGCGCCACCTTTTATGAAGACTGCGTTAATGATCACCTGATTAGGATTTAATTTCTCAGTCCATATGGTTTCTGTTCGCGGACATTTTGACAGAGGGCTCCTGCTTGAGTGACCATTCGAAAGCCTTTGTTTCATGTCTGTTATGATACTGTTCTGGAGGTCAAACTGAGTGCTAAACTATAATAATGTGTGGGGCAGCGCAATGGATTAGTGGCTAATGCTGTTGCCTCACATCAAGAAGGTCCTGGTTGGATACCTGGCTGAGACAGGACCTCTCCGTGTGGAGTTTCCGTGTTTCCTCTGGGTACTCCCACTTCCTCCAACAGGTAACTTGCACGTTAATTGGTGAGCCTGAATTGCCCTTTGGTGTGAATGTGGGCATGAATGGTGAAAGGTTGTATGTCTCTATATATCAGCCCTGTGATGAAGAAGCGACTTGTCCTGGGTGAACCCCGCCCCCGCCCCCGCCCAGAGTCAGCTGGGATTGACTCCAGCCCCCAGCGACCCACGCAAAGGACAAGCAATCATGGATAGTGAGTGAGTGAATAAATATTCACGTGTGTAGGGAATTGCATACAAATCACATCTTTGAGTGTTGCCTTTCTGCAGGATCACCTTGATTGTAAGGAGAGGAGCTGTGTACCAAAGAGCCCGACATGATGGCTCACACCGTGGTTAAAGCAATGCTCTGCTTTCTGTAGCTTGCCTTCATGTGTAGCCACAGTTACTGTAGCAGCGCCGCTTGGAGTACATATGGAGCTTATTTTGAGTGTAAACTGCCTGTGAGCTAGAGACTGGGGGGTATTCCATCAAGCAGGTTAAAGGAAAATCCAGACTTAAATGGCCATGCCTGGCTAATTTGAGCAAGAGTTCTGTTCCATCAAAGTGGCTGAGATTAGCCCCACATCGGTAACCATGGAAACCATGGTACTGGCTGATACATCCAGCTAAACTCAGATTTCCGTTCCATCAAGGTGGTTAATGTGATTCCCAGCCTAGTAACCATGGTGATTTGAGCTGCAGGGCGATCCTGCCCTGTAGCAGGTTTGAGGTGACGATCAGCTTCATCTTTGTTCAAAGAATGTCCAAAAGACAGGAACAGACACCCAAAAAGACAGTTCTGCCGATGCATTTACACACTCAAAACTGTCATGTAATGATAAAACAATAATATCTAAAACATAAAATAATATAATTCATTAAAAAATATTAACTATTAAAAAATAAATAAAATCACTTAGCCTACATCTATAAAGACAAAATCAAACTAATACATTAAATACAAAAGACTAGATGTTCACCAAACCACCTGAACATGTGATTGCTCTCCCGTCCCCACCCGACTCTGCCTCCAGTTGGCTCGCAAATCCACAGCCAGTAGAAGTCAGCAGACACAGGCCTGGACCATATAAGCAGGGCATCCAAGATGGATGATGGATCTGATGGATATTCATTTTGTCCCTTTGATGCAGGATTTATATAACATGACACTATGCTAAACTACTGAATGAGCCTCTGTGCCACTTGCACATTCAGCCTGTCGGCGATATTCTGCCAGGCCACCTCCCTCGCCTTGTTGATGGCAGCAGTGTTCCCTTTCCCCGAGATTATTTCGTGATAAACCCCATAACGAGGATTTGCTCCGCTGAGGAGAACGACTCCGCTCCTTCGTTTCTCTTGCTTTGAGCCATTTTTGCGACATTTTCTGCACTTGACTAGTGTGGGCTTTTTATCTTCCCTGGGCGTGTGGCTTAACAGGTGAGGCTCGAATTAGCGTCAACTGGATCCAGCTGATTTCACTTGATGGAACAGGTCGGGGCTGGATCGGGGTGTTAATTCAAACCTCAAGATTACACCTCAGTCTGGATGTTCTCGGCTATGTTGATGAAATACCTCCCAGATGGTCATGGTCATGGGCAGTAAACAGAAACAGGAAGCACATTTCCATCTGTATGTTTTTATGCAAATTCCCAGTTGCACATCAAAAAACCTAAGTGAAAACGCCAGAAAATCCAAGGACAATATACCACAGCTTTCTATTTTTGCCTGCTATGATTATACTGGAAGAAAATGTTTTAGGAGACAGCATTTGCTGTTGCTGAATTTATGGAAATTTAGTGGGAAACACACACAGTGGTCAAAACAACATGCACTTTATACTTTAAAGGAGATGTTCTAAAAAAATGTCACCTAACAACCAGGTTTTCATTGGTTTCCTGATGACCTATGCTCCTCTAGTGGAGCTTCAGATCACCGACGAGACAATGAGGTTTAAATAATTTGTATCGCAAAATTTGACCAAATTTTAAGAAAATCGACATAACAGAACGCACATTTCAGTTTAAGGAGGAGGAGTTTTAATCCACTGCTGTTATGCAAATATTTGGTCTTAGTTTATCAAGATGACCAGTCGGTGGCTTGAAATTTCCTGTCAAGTGTCATTTTACCATTGCAGAAGAAAAAGGCACAACATAATCACACAACTGAAAAGTGCAAATAAACTAATAGAAAAAAAAAAGGATCCAAAAGCTGCTGTTTCCTCATCAGTCCACACATACTTTGTGATTTCATGTGTTTTTCCGCCTCTGCCACCATAAGTTCTCCAGTGAAATGCAGAAGCTGGAGTGTTTAAGTCACATGACGTCCATCTTAAGTGAACCCATCAGTCCATCCTGATAAAGTGACGAAGAAATGAGTCCTAAAACGTGGAGGTCCGTTAGCATGTTAGCTTTTTCTGTTCCCTTGTCTCAAACTCTGTTTTTTGAATGGGTTTTCAGTTAAACACCTGAAATAAGGTCTGTGGTTTACACAGGCCAAAGATAAGTAGATGTTTTGTTCTGTGACATAAAATATGCCTGTACAAACCCAGTCTTTGAACTTTTATTGTCTTACATATAATTAAAAAAGGCAGCTGTTAACAAGTAACTAAATGAGACTCCGGTGTTTGTCCGAGACGTCGACACATGAAAAAGGAATAAAATTTATAATTTCTTTGAAAAAAGGTGTGAAACTAGCAGTGGACATAGCCATGACCACTAGCCAGATCAGATCGCTAAGAGGAAAAGTAGTGCACTACACCAAATCAGAAGCTAAAATGTGGAGGTCAGGGTGATAACGTTAAAATCACGAGACTGTAATGTATTGTTTTTGTTTGTTTTTTTTCATAGCTTATGAATAGTTTTTTTGCTTCATGGTGAGCGATATCAGCAAGCGGGGTAAAACCTGAGCTGAGCTCTGAGCGGTGCCGAGCGGAGCAGCTGCAGGGAGCTCGGAAGCAATGAGTGAAGATTCCTACTGGTCAGCTACGCTCACACGCGCTGGCAACGAGCAGAGCCGGCGTTGCTGTCTTAAACTCACAATGCTGTGAAACTTGCTTTGGTTTGAGAGAAAACTGCTGGTGTCCTTCACCGCTTTCTCGGATGAAAGTCCTACATCTCCCCTGGCCTCAATGTCTCCTTGGTATATTGCTATTAGTGTCCCACAGGGCCGTGGATGACTTTACATTGGAGTAAATTGAAGTCAACAAGAGAACCTGACCAGTGTGACAAGTGGAGAGTGAGAACAGGTCGCATGAAACATTGATTTTCTTCATCTTAGTCCCAGCAAATCAGAGCTCACTGTAATAACTTCTCTCACCCTGCCTGCAGTTAATTCCTGAGGCTTCAACCACCTTCCTCTCTTAAATCTGACGCTTGAGCTTCACATCAGGTAAACCTGTTCCCCCTCCATTTACACGTCTAATCCCGTTTTCATTTCCTGCATCAGGCCTGAATGGTCCCTCAGTTTCTTAATCCCTGTGTGTTGTGGAGATACGAGCTCCTCTGTGGACACTCAGGCTTGTTGTGTATCACAGGAGTCTCGTGGATGAGGTGTGTGAAGGGAATGTTTGCCGATAAGTCACCCAGCGCGTGTTTGAGTTTGCGTGCAGTCAGCATGGGAATGAGTTGCGCAGTCGTTCAGCCTTTATCAAGATAAATGTTTGTCCAAACTTCACAAATTAATCTGCCACGTCAGTAAATCTGCAGGCGCGACGGCCGAATTCTAATTGTTTAATTAGCTCCTTTAGCATCGCAGTTTCAAAATGACTTTATGCATCTCAGTAACATCTCAGTGAGCACACATGCCTCTCTGCTTCTCATTAGACTTGACATGTGTCAGATTTTTTTTACAGAACTCCAGTTCTGCACAGTCAGCCTGCGTCGGGGTAGAGAGCTGAGAACATAATCTGCTGAAGGGCAAATAGCTGCTGAGTGGCTGAAGCATTGCTCATTTCAGTTTCCTGGATTATTTTTCTCTGAATGTCAATTAAAACAAGACAAAACAAAACAAAACAAAAGACATCTGATGTATTAGAGTCCAGAGGTGACAATATTCACTTCTGAACATACTTGGAACTGAGTTCAAGGATGAAATCTAAGCTTTCAGTGACGTGTTTTACCCACAGGACCAACTGCAACTTTTCACGGATTACTTACGGTTTTAAGGCACCAAGACAAAAACAAAACAAAACAAAACAAACACACAAACAAACCAACCAACTAACCAACAGAAACTGTCAGTTTACAGGAAAAAGAAAACGACAAAAATGGTGCCCTAAGAAGTGGACAATATAATTTCTGAGACCTTGATTAAAAGACCATACAAGTCTATTTTTGACTTTTATCACCCTAAAACATTGTTGTTAAAATTCAACCATGTGATGGTGGAGGGTGGGGGTGGAGGGGATCCTAAATAGTTGCTAACAAGAGCTGCCCTCTTGTCTGGAATATTAGCATGAAGAAGGATTTTGCTACAGACATTCTCTTTAATTAACATCACACATTTTCAGCTACTTTCTGTAACGTTTATTGAATATGGACAAAATGTAAACAAACACCGTATCTCATAGATGAAGCTTTGTTGGGGGAAAATGGGCGGGGTTTATGGAACCTATGTGGCAGATGTTGACAAAGGACAATGACATGTAGGAGCACTGGTTTGGTCCTTTAAGTCACTCTCTCTCTTTCACTCTCCACTCATTCTCTGCCACTTCTCTGTTGTTCTCTGTTATAATAAGGGA
The DNA here is from genome assembly GCA_029783665.1 of Naso thynnoides. Lineage (NCBI taxonomy): Eukaryota > Metazoa > Chordata > Actinopteri > Acanthuriformes > Acanthuridae > Naso > Naso thynnoides. Next base: position 17,396,110 of record JAQLOL010000014.1, on the reverse strand, counting down.
TAAAAATAAAGCTTACAGCAAGAGAAGAAAAAACCCTCCATAGAAAAATACACTCTTGCTCAATTTACACATGACCACCAGCCTAGTTAGCAGCCTGTTAGCTAATGTTACCAGACTACAAATAATTGCTCCGTAAATGATTTAATGAGCGAGTTTGTTGCTTTTATGACTCTTTTCTATTTGCATTGCTGTTTTGCTTTTTGTTTTTGGCACAACACGGATAAGGACAAAACTGACTCTAGAGCATCTTGGGAAATTAGGGGGAAAATTATTTATTGCTGTGCTGTAATTTTTTTCTTGCGTTCACACTCTGCTTTTGGCAAAACTATTATAGTCTAATTTTTATTCAGTTTGGGCATAATTTTTAAGTGGAAGTCAAATTCATATTTTATTGTTTTATTGATTTGTGTTGCTGCTCTTCAGGTTTAATTTCCTTGTTGTGTTAAGGTGCTTTCGCCTGTAAATGACCTTTCAGTACCTTCGAAGGCAAAAGCTTATTTTCAAATGTTGCAGAAACATTTACCAATAACAATAATAATAAGAAGAATTCCTTGAATTACAATAGTCAGTTTTGGTGCGCGGGCCCTGATAAGCAAAGTCAGTATTACACCTAGATGACAAACTGCGACATTTGGAGCAGAGCAGGACGATGGATTTTCAGACTGAAAGTGTGGGAGCAGAACCAGAAGTTTCCCTTGCATTTATAACCTGTTACTGAGGGATATTTTTGTGGTTTGTTTCAAACCCACACTAAGACACACACACACACACACAATAAGGTGCTTGATGGTGGTGGCTTGTTTAGAAGGAAGGCACCTGTAATGATGCAGGAGCTGGAGGCAGGCGAGTGGGATGAGAGAAGAGAAAGGCTGGTTTAAAAGCTGATAGCAGACTCATTAGGAGATTTTTGGCAGAGAGGCAGACACAGATGATCCAAAGGAGGGGAACAATTGTGGAAAAAAATGAAAAAATACAGGAAAAACTCTTATGTGTGACATAGTGATGTAATGTGGCTCAAATTGAGTGGATAAAGAGCAGGTGGACTTAAAGAGCACTGTGATTGGAGATGAAGTAAAACCAGGTGAGGACAAGCCACACCCACACACAAATACACACAGCACAGAGACAGGAAAAAAGAAACACCAAAAGTCACACCTGTGTGAGGTAAACATCCCGAGCTGCATAGTGAAACGCTTTAATCGTGACTGCCAGTTTTCTCAAATTGGAAAAAAAGTGGATTTCTACCTGGAACTATGAGCTCCAACTTTATATGTCAAATATTAAGATAAATGTCAGTTAAATTAGATAAATAAGAGCTTAGTTGCATGTAAATACGTCTGCGTTGCTTTTATCTGACCTCATATTGTTATATTGGACAGAGAAACTAAAATACCAGTCGAGGGCAACCGCAGTTCTGTGTCTGAAAAATCTGAAAATAATGTATAAACTCCACCCAAAACAAACAAACGACAGAAAACTATCGACAAATGAAACTTTTTTTTAAAATGCTCTTTAGGCAAATTAAGTCTCTGTGATGCACGATAATGATACACAAACCCATCTGCTGCTTAACTATATAATCCATTACACACGCTAATTATCAACGACCTACAACTCAGCAGTTGTCATGCTGTTTGCTCAGGAAAACATCTTAAAACAACAGAAAATTTATCTTCAAACACTCCACTCATTAAAAAGTCGAGCTTCTTTGAGTTTTAAAAAGCAAAGCTGCTGAATCTGTATTAACCTCCTGCTGCAGTCGGAAAACAAACTGAATTTGAGCTCTGAGTCTGTCGGCACAATGAACATTAAGATGGAGACCAGCGTACGCTCTAACAGCTAATTAGGGTCTGTTGAGAATAAACTAATTAGTTTCGAAAAGAAGCGGCTGCCATGCAAATTAACCACGAAACCTACCCACACACATGATTATATTTAAATACTCACTGTTATCGCCACACACACAGGCGCAGAAATACAGTACAGACTTACACATGCATTTTAAAGCATCACAGAGGAATCTTTTTTTTTTTTTTGTCTTAAAGGGTCAATCTGTTATCCATCCGACAGATGAGGTCATTTGTTACCTACAAGCAGAGTTATGGGTAACTTTTGCTACCTGTCATTTAAGCTCTCTTCCTCTATTACACTTTTAGATATCTGACTCATATCGGATTTATTTCCACTTATAAATGAGACCTGAGATGGATCTGAGAATATCATCCAGGGACTTTTTTCTTGCTTACATGTTCATAATACATATCCGTTCTCTTAAGGTTTGGTTATGCTTTCTGCATGGACATCAGCTGACACAAAACCTCAAGACATGAAAACGTTTGGAGCTTTTACTCTGTGCAAGTTTTTCACCTATTTTCTCACTTCTGCCACCAGCAGCTCCTCAAAGTTCTCCATTTTTCTGCATGTCTGCTCCCACGTAAGGAGGAAATTTTGGATGTGCGCAGAGAGGCAAAAAACCCGCCACACAGGACCCTTGCGAAGGAGTATGTCTGCTAGCGTGACATTATGTTGACCGTGTGAACCCTCACTTATCCGTTAAGCAGAGATAAGGCTATAACGAGAGGAAAAAAAGAAATCAGAATTGGGCTACTTGAGCTATGTAGTGAAAAGGCAACCTTAGAGATTAGCAACCAAATACCAGACCTTCGTCGGCAAAGAAATGAAAAAAAAAACATGTGGTTAACACTGGGGATCCACTGGCATCAAAGCCATTTCTTGCTGGACGCTGTGTGGGCGGAGCCCGGCGCTCTACAGATGTTTACACGTCAAGAACATAAACACTGACCAACAACAATGATTCCCTCTTTGAATTCGTATTTTGGAGGGAGAAATCATATCTATAAATATAGATTTTTGATGCTAGACGCAGCAATAATCAGCTTGTCCTCCATAGCTACTGGTATGTTTGGGAGGGAAAGTTTTAAAAACTCACGTCAGGACAGACCTCCCCCAAGCTGTTGTCCATCTCGCTCCCCATTGGACAGTGACCTCGCGTCTGACGGATCCATTTGCATAAAGTTGAGCCGCGGTCAACTTTTGGATGCGATGCAACTGCTCAATCCGACGCGCCGCCTACCCAGATTGCTTTGCGGGGGCGTCATTAACGGTTTGGCGCGTCTCATAGAAAATGAACAGGCAGCCGCGTCACGGCGGACGCAGCGAACGCTAGTGGATCCCTACCGTAACACTGAGAAATGTCAGTTTGGTTCTGTTAAGGTGCAACATTAGTTTGGTTGGTTCAGGAAATGCACACACACACACACACACACACACACAGAGTAAGAAAGAGTCCAGAGGTATTTTTGTGCTTAGTACATCTGTTGTTGTTGGACACAGGTAAAAGGCCAAAAGTTTGTGCTGGGTTACAGTCTTTCACACAGTCAATATTTACACCAAATTATACAATGAAAAACCTTGCGAACTCATTACATTAAAATATACATTCATGTCTGATAAAGGTTAAGCAGCATCCATATCCTCCCACCGGAAACCTCATGAGAAAACACCAGAACATTATCAATGACAGACTCATTATGTCCAATTCTTTTCTTCAAATGACAGAAAACAAACTAAACACACAGCGAGCATTTAAATATTAGGCCACTAAAGACAGTTTGACGCCATCTTTAAATTCAGAGTTTGTGTCAGAGTGTTGGCATAGGCTCAGTTTGCCAACGACATGAAATTTATGTGCTTCTCGCAAACTTAATTCACATTTATAACATTTTAAGGTAAACATACACAAGATCAACAAATGCTTTGTAATTTTAAGAGGGTTTAAAGTTGAGTTTTTAGTGAAACAGAATAACAGCTGAACAAGAAAATATTTTGTTCTTCTCTTCTCTGTCTTGCTAGCAATAAGTGGAGACTGAATGCTGCAGTTTTGTGGAAAAATGACAAAATTTTACATTTTACCTTGTGGATTCTGTGTTAATGTCAGATGAATTAATCGACTCTGTCCTGTCTTTTGTTCACAAATTCAATGACAAACTTTTTAAAAAAATTTGCGAGCCTACAGTCCAGATTTGTGTCTTTGACTCACCTTTGAAAGTTTGTGGATATTGTTGCATTTTGAGCTTTTCCCAAGAAACCTTTTTCGTGGGAATTTCTCTGCAGCAGCAAACACCCGGTGGTCCTAACAAATACATACAGGTGTGGAGATTTCCCTGTTCATGACTTGATTTTGCATGTAGCCAGTTTGGGAACGTTGACATTACCTGACAACTTTTAGATTTTTTAAGCATTAGCTTAATTGCCAAATTGTACAAACCCTAGCTTTTGGGGAAAAAAAAGAGACACAGCTAAAGAATGTCCTTTTCTTAACTTGTACTGTAATTATGACTTTGATGTAAACTGCTATATGAAGGTCAGAAACTGATATATGCTAACTCTAGTTGGATGAAGACAGCAAAGCCTGGTGAGTTAACATGTATTAATTACCAAAAATGCACCTTGGGAGTTTGAGTTCACTCCTGTCCTTTAGCTTTGATGCTCGCACCATTGACCTTACAAATATTTAAACGTTTTTGTCCGGAAAACTCAAACAAGAGAGTTTTCTGTCTATCCAAGCAAAGTGAACTGCTCTAACAAACAGAACGTTTTAGGGGGACAGTGACAAATACATCAGATACATGCACTGTGAGAAATTTTTATTTATTTGTTTATTTATTTTCTGAATTTGGAGCAAAGCAGACGACGTCAAACTGTCTTCTAAACCCCGAGTCGAGCAGCATCCTTAAAATGTGATGCTGTTCAAAATCCAACTGCAAACACATTCAACTTAATCCAGGGATTCTGACTCAGAATGCTGTTATCAAACTAAAGCACGTTATGGTTTACAATAAACTTAATCTGAACATTTTGAGTCATTTGCAGGTAAAACCACAATGATTGAGGTATGTGAGGAAAATATCGACTGACGACTACACTTCAGCTGCTTTGAAATGTGAAAGCTGGCAAGAATGTTTGTGACTGTGTACGTATTCATACTGAAATAAAATACATTTCTTACAAATATCCTCTGTCATCCTTAGAGACACCGTGTCAAGCTTTTTGAGGCATGCATTCACAGGAAAAGAGAGCGCAGAGGAGACAGACCGGAGCTAAAGCAAGGACAGTGTTAAACAGCTGGTAAGGTTCAGAGGGAAGGAAGAGCAGGATTGTGGGATTTCTGGTCGGGCGAAGGAGTGACGCAGCTCAGAGAGAGGAAGGATCGAGAGAATTAAAGAAAGAAAACAGGAGACATACAAAGGCTAAGTCCAAAAACACGAAGGTATTTATCTGCCGAGTGTTTGATCCGCTCTTACAACACGAGCCTGTGTTTGAAGCTTTAGTCTGCCTCTGATTGACTCTCCTATCTGTCAGCTTACAGTTTAAACTATGAACTGTTTTAATGTTCATTCTTATTATTCAAAGTGTTCGCAGGTCGTTTTTCAGCCGGCTGTGTTTACATGAAAATAAGCTGTTGTCAGCTCCGCCAGAGGGAGAACACAACGACGCAATTAAAGTTTAAACACATAACGAGACAATCTTTGTTAATAACCCTTTCAACAATACATTTCATTAAGATAGCGGGAAATAAGACATAACTGCTTGATTTGTTTGAGCGAGAATAAGTGTGAAAACATAATAATCAGACGGCAACGAGGGGAGGAAGAACTGTGTCCTTCACAGCTGTCAGCACTGCTGTCGAAATGTCTCTTCTTCCTCGGTGCTTCAGTACAGAGACTTAATGAGTTCAGCCCCTCTGTAAGCACCTTCACTGTCGCATGATGGGGTAGCTGGGCGATACACGGACAGGCATCGTCAGTTTTATCGTCCACTCGGTCGACAATTCAAATATATAGAATTTTTTTTGTGTGTTTTCTGTGATAACAAATGAAATATACCCGTGGAGAATTTGGCAGTTTAATGCCATTTGTTAAAGGAGAGGTTTCGCACATTAAACCTTGTAAGATGGAAATATACGATCATAAACAACCTTCTACGTCATTATGATGATCGATGCAGTGTCGAGTAGGTCTGACAGGCAAGATATTCATTTTCATTATATCTATATCATATCGTGACTCATGTATCGTGTCGTCATTGTCTTGTGAAGTTCTTGCCAAAACCCAGCCTTGAAGTTCAGTAACACAAAAGAACACCTATGGCCTTTATTTTCACACTTTCAATTTCTGTTTCCTCTTAAAGTGTCAGAACGCAATTAGATTTTACTTTTTATTTTGATGTTCTGGCAGCAACGTGAGTGTGTTTGGTAATTTTTTTAATACCGTTCCAATAAATTGGAAAGGAAATTTTCAATTAAATTGTTTTGACTCAATTTGTCGGTTGAATAGTCAATGTAATGAGATGTGAGGCATAAAAACTACATGGTTTGTGAACAGTAACTTGCATCGGTTTTTACACAGTCAGTGAACTATTTTAAATATCGCAATGTATCGTAATATGAATTGTATGTATCGTGATATAATTGTATTGTGGCTAATGTATTGTGATGCGTTCTTGCCAATGCCCAGCCCTAGTCATGAGAGCTAGAAATCATCGCTGACGTTACAGCTAGCTGAAAACACCGGCGGTGAAGATGCATAGTAAGTGTTTTGAGAGTCTATGACACAATTGTTTTAAAAGATGGGACAATCTCAAATGTTTAGTGGTAAAACACAAAGTTAAACAGCAGCTAATAAGCCTGGAAACGGCTATTTGTTTCTCGAGGCAGCTAAAACAGTCGTCTCTGTGTAAAAAAGTTGTTATTCAACTTCATATATTAGTGTCCGAACATGAGACGACAACAATTAACATTCGGCAATTGTCTCATCTTCCAAAACAACCTTTTCAAGGACTGTCAAAGTACTTGATATGCCTCTTCAACTCTGTTGTTTTCAGCTAGCGGTGACATCAGCAATGAGCTCTAGCTCTTGTGACAGCACCGTTTGTCATAATAATGCCGTAGAACATTGTATATACTCGTAAATATCCTTATATTAAGGCTTAATGTGCAAAAACCCAAGCTTCCTCTTCAAGTTACTTTATTTTGAAAATACCCCCGACACAAACACTGCATAACCTAAACCCATTAAGCAGACTAAATGTTTGCATTGGACATTTCGGCAAACCAAAGATACGTTCAAAACATCTCAGTTTTCTATTGCAATGATGTAAAAACGCTGTGGTTTACCTGTTTTCATTCAACAGATCACAGGTGATCCGCGTAAGCTATTTTTAAAGTAACTAAACACCTCTTGCACGCGTTAAAATCTCTAGTCTCGAGTCTTTTGTCCCTTTTCTTAACATGCAGTATTTATTTTGCTTTTTTTTTATTATCCACTAACACTCAAACATGCATTTTGACCTTGCTGTTTTCTGTTGTAAGCTTTTCCATGTAGGTATTCCAGATAAGAAAATCTCCCTTTAAAAAGTAGAAATGTGAAAGGTTTAATGATCATGCTAAAGTCAGGCACAAAAACTACTTGGTTGTGGTTAGAAAGAGTTTAAGTTTTGGCTTGAAATACTCTGTTTATTCGCCACAAACTTGCAGACTGACACAATTATCAAGACAGAAGTGAGTTTAACTGTAACTATGATTGCTGCTCGTCTCTGCTGCAGGCCAGAGGCTCCATGCTACCTTAGCGATAATTAACAAAACAAACCCCAGTCTGTTGTGCAACCCAGCTGTTGTTGCGTATGACAAGAAAACAAAAGTCAAATCTCTGACTGTGCAGCTTCGATTTTAATCTCTTTTCTAAAACTGTACATGATTTAAATGATAACTACTGCTGGTCTGGTCAATAAATCAACCTTTTTTTCTCTCTCTCTGTATTGAGTGGTTAAGAGTTGCCTGAGAGACTGAATCGAGGGCCATAAATGCACCATAGTGACCAGGTGTGCATGTGAACAGGTGCACGAATACATAAAATAATTGACTTTTGGGCCCTAATTTAAATTAATCTTTTAGTGAGCTAATGAAAAAATATGCATCCCTGAAATGAGCTTAATTTCACTGCCAATAATCAGATTTTTAATGATCTAATTTGTCACATACGATGATCTGGTGCTGATTAATGTCAGTAATATAACTTTAAGTGTTGGTTCTGTGCAGTCAATCAACCACGTCGGGTCCAAAACTCACCCAATCTTCTGAGATTAACACCACGACTTGACAAACTGATGTAAAGACAAAGGGGGAAAACTGTCAGATCTCATCTGAAGCTGAGTTTATTCCTGCTTTGAACCTAACATACAGCTGAAATACCTGCTGAAGTGAACACAAAGGATAAACTGTGACTGAATAAATGAGCTCGAGCTTTATCGTTCAAACGTTCGTCTGTCTGCTTTTAAGAAAGGATCTTTTCTCTGCTGTTTCACACCAACTTGCAGCCGGTTCATTTGAAACCGGTCTCACGCTGGGTCATCTCGCTGTGTCTTTTTTACTTTGCCTCATTATCCCACTCTTTCCCCTCCTCTCACTGATGCTCTCATCGCTTCGTCTCGCCCGCCTCTGTCTCTTTCTTTGCTCTCTGTCCTTCATCTACAAGGCTACAAAAAACCAAGAAAGCAAAGCGTCGCCCTTTTAATCCAAGGCATTTGTACTTTCATGTTTGTTCACCTCCGTCTGTTCTGTTTTGCACTCTGACACCGGGCTTTTTCTGCCAGATAATCCACATTAAAAACACAATTTCATTACACAACAATGTTAGAGATTTCACAAAGCTTGCATCATGCATCCTTGCCATCCTCGGCTCCGTCAAAACTCCACAATCCATGATTTCAATTTCTTTTTATTTTTTTGGCTTGTCTTTCAGCTGACAATTTTTTTTTCCCCTTGGTCTTCAGCAGCCTCTGAGTTTAGACTCAGGTCAAATCAATCAAGGTAATGAAAGCTGCTTGCAGGTTTGATCATCCCAACCTGTGTCTGCATCTTTTGTAAGCCACTCTGGGTTAAATGCAAAAGCTAAATGCTTCACATGTGGAATGAAGATGGAGTAAAGCCCTATTTTGACAAGATTTGCTTTAATTTTTTTTTTGTTGTTGTTGTTGAAAAACAATCTAAATGTCTCATCAAATGTCTCTGAAACAATGTGATCTGTAAAACAGAGTAACTTTGTTGATTCCGGCGCACTCTGCAACATTTTCACTTTGTCAGTGTCACAAATCCATCAAAGTTGAATTTCACTCCAACAGATCCCCCTGAAAAAAAAGAGTTGGGGTCCTCCGTCAAGATGAGCTCGCATCCCCAAGGTGATGACGTCTCAGCGAGTCGAGGAGAGTCACTCAGCAGCTCTTCTTCTCCTCGTCTCTCACTCTTCCTCTAATCCCCGCTCGTCTACTCCTCCTCTTCTATTTTAGGCTCCCAAAAACTTTCCAATCCCCCCCGCCTTTCTCTCACTGTGTCGTTTCTATTTTCTCTCACATCTTCATCTCCCCTCTGTCTCTGTCTCCGTGTGGAATCTTGTTTTCTTCTTCAGTTGTCTGGGGAACAAAAGATTTCTTCACAAGGATTTCTTTTTCTTCTTATCTCTCCCTTCTCCGCCGTCATCGCCCCCTTCGTTAGGCCTTCACACATCAGTGGCGTTTAAGTGGGTTGACACCACATCCTGGGTCTCATGCACTATCTTCTTTGCCCTCCCTCCTCCTCCTCCTCCAACAGGGTGAATGCTGTCCAGTCGGCCGCTCCGCCCTCTCTCTCCTCCCCGGCGACACTTGAAGACAGCGAGGAAGGCAGCACGGTAGTTGCGGTTCATCCAGCCGTACAGCAGTGGGTTGGCGAAGGTGGAGCACATGGCAACCACGTGAAAGACGGTGTAGAGCAGGCGGTAGTCGCGCAAGTCCAGCACCGTGCTGTCGATGTCCGTGGCCAGCTGGAAGGCGTGGAACGGCAGCCAGCTGACGGCGAACACCACCACCATGGTCACCAGCATCTTGGTGGTTTTGCGGCGGCGGCGGTGGCGCTCAGAGCCAGTGCTGCTGCCGCCGGCATTCTCTGCTGGGCTGACGTGGCCGCGCAGTTTGGACCAGATGCGAGCGTAAGCGAAGGAGATGATGGAGAGCGGCAGGAAGTACTGCAGGATCAGCATGGAGATGCTGTAAACGGTGCCGTCCGTGTTTTTACCCGGCCACTTCTCTGTGCACACCTGGGAGACAGAACAAAAGACATGTTAGACGTAGTTGAATTTAAAGAAGAGGTTTGGGGGTTTTTTTTGCACATTTAGCCGTATAATAAAGATATTTAGGATCATATGCAATGTTCTACAA